>OX377619.1:75179437-75357133 GCA_947397865.1 Polietes domitor | reverse complement strand
GTGTCGGTGGCGAAAATGAAACAAATGATCCATCTGTGTTTAGCGGTAGTTCAAAGTACACATTATAGCTCAAAATCAAGAGTGGAAGTTGGTAGGTTGGCAACCTATAGACCGAGACAACCCATTTGTTTGCCGGCACCCGGTCATGGCTGAGGGAGGTGAGTGCGGGTGACACTGGGGTGAGTGATGTGTGCTTGTATTTGTATTTCATAATAATGAGCTGGGGGCGTTTAGGGGCACTACCATTTTTGTAGTGTTTTCATTTCATATTACAAAATATTTCTGAATGTTTTATGTTGTGCATAACTAACCTAAATGTGGAGAGGGAAGAATCTGTTTAAATTAAAAATTAATACCATCTTCTTCACTACCACATACTTTAGTTGTTGTTCTTTTTGGCTGCACAATGTACATTTGTTATCTTCCCGTAGGAATACGTCAATACCTCTCGCTGTATTCAGTCTACAATAGTTCAAAGAATGTACACGCAGGAAAAAAACACGTTTGGAGGCCGTTTGCTACAAATGAACGTCTTTTGCTACAAATGAACGTCTTTGGTGCAGACCCTAAAAGTTTATTGTCGTTTTTATTGTCATTTACTCGAAAATTGCCAACATTTTTTTGAGGGAAATGTAGAAACCCTTTAAGAAAAATCATTTTCCTATTTACTGTCGGTTGCTCTAAGAGGGCGGAACCTTATGTACCCTCTACTATGCAACATTTTAAATTTTTTAAATATAGCCAAGCCACAACAAATAAAAATATTAAAAAAAAACAAGTAAAAACTTCATTAAAATAGGCCTCTCCACAACGGATTGCATTCCGAGTGGCTGTCGATTTTCGTAGAAGTGCAGTAAAATTTTAGGAAAATTTTATTATTGTAGTACAGCCAAACCAAAACAAAAAAATACAGAAAAATAATTTTATAAATAAATAAAAAATAATTGTTGATTTAAACTGGGATATTGTCCTGGCTCAAGAATATTTTGCACATGAGTCATTCTATGTCAAGCGGGATTGTTTTGTATTCTTCTCATAAAAATATTGTGTAAGTATTTTTGAAAAAAAAAAATAGAAAAATAAAAAAAGAAGATTTTTTCAAAAATATGTGTTCATTGAAAAGTGTGAAATTCTGATTGATTTTGCAAAAAAATCGAAAAAAAAAACTTTCAAAACAATCGCAGTCAAAAATCGTACCGCTTGATATGGAATGACTCATATGCCAAAAGAGGCTTGGAAACCTGCTGCCTTCTATGGAATTCACTTGTTATTTCAATATGCCCTTCCAAAGCAATCACGCTATGAGTCCTTCTTCTGGCTTATTCGAAGTGTAAGGAAAATTTGGACAGACCTGCATAACTCGCTGCTCAAAGCAGGACAGCAAAGAAGTCCTATATGTCTTCTAAATGCTGTCATAAACATTCTTCTTCTACTTCTGTAAGGAGGCATGCTTAAACGTCTCCGCTATGCCCTCTAAGTGATTCTATATACAGGCTTACTTGGCTTCTTCCAAGAGGCTTGCAACCGGGCCTGGTAAGATAAGGCAGAATGGGAACGTTTCACCTTGAAAGTCTGCCATAGTTATCAGTCTAGTATTATGATTTATGAACCTACGAATATTTTGATTGAAATTAAAAAAAAATAAAACGAACTTTTTAATTCCAAACTTTAGAAATTAATAATAATTAAATTTTTTATTTGAGACTAGCTGAAACCCCGCCCGATTCGACAGCGGTAAAATTAAAATAAGGTTTCATATTGATTTTGCTCGTGCCAATTATAATCAAGGTATGCCCCTGAGATACTAAAGAAAAGGAGATGTTCGTTAGTTTAAGTTTTAATGTCAAAAATCAAATTGCCCTTTCTCCGGCTTCGGATTGGATATTTTCAAGAAAAAATAGGTTATGGAAAAAGTATATATTTTTTTAATTTTTTTCTGATGGTGCAATCTCACACTACAAAAAATGAAAAAAAGTTTTCTTGGAATTTTCATTGTTTTTATTCCTTGTGTTTATGAATTAACGAAAAAATATATTTTTTATTATTTTTCAGTGTAATTCTGGTTGATTTTGTTAAAAAAATGAGAAAAAAATCCTAAAAGCAGTCGCATAAAAATTGACTACTTTAAAATTTCAGCAAAATGGATTAGTGTAATCATTTCGAAAATCAAAATAAAAGAATTAAAATAGCAAGAACTTTAAAAAATCTTGCACTGATATAACTAACTACATCAACATTTTAAAAGTAATTGAAATCACCTTCAAAACAAGGTATAACACATTAAAATGGGTACAGTATTTCAAGAGTTATAGGCTATTGAAGGAACACACCTTTTTGAAAAAGTAGTATTTTTTGTTGAAAACACGATAGCAGCCGAACGAAATGAGCTAGGAGGTTAAAATACAAATTGTACAACCAAACCGCTGAAGTTTAAATTATGATATTAGGAGTGTACATTCATCTGACTGTGAAGATGCGAATATAAAATGGATTTTGTCTAAATTTGTACTCTTAGGCTGAAAATGGGGCGAATGGCGATAAAAATGTTGCCTACCAAACGGCTAAAACTATAATAATGAAATTCGTTGTTTACACTTCTCTGACTGCGGTGACGCGAATAATAAAGAGATCTTTCGATATTATATATTATATAATTAAATTTTTTATTTGAGACTAGCTGAAACCCCGCCCGATTCGACAGCGGTAAAATTAAAATAAGGTTTCATATTGATTTTGCTCGTGCCAATTATAATCAAGGTATGCCCCTGAGATACTAAAGAAAAGGAGATGTTCGTTAGTTTAAGTTTTAATGTCAAAAATCAAATTGCCCTTTCTCCGGCTTCGGATTGGATATTTTCAAGAAAAAATAGGTTATGGAAAAAGTATATATTTTTTTAATTTTTTTCTGATGGTGCAATCTCACACTACAAAAAATGAAAAAAAGTTTTCTTGGAATTTTCATTGTTTTTATTCCTTGTGTTTATGAATTAACGAAAAAATATATTTTTTATTATTTTTCAGTGTAATTCTGGTTGATTTTGTTAAAAAAATGAGAAAAAAATCCTAAAAGCAGTCGCATAAAAATTGACTACTTTAAAATTTCAGCAAAATGGATTAGTGTAATCATTTCGAAAATCAAAATAAAAGAATTAAAATAGCAAGAACTTTAAAAAATCTTGCACTGATATAACTAACTACATCAACATTTTAAAAGTAATTGAAATCACCTTCAAAACAAGGTATAACACATTAAAATGGGTACAGTATTTCAAGAGTTATAGGCTATTGAAGGAACACACCTTTTTGAAAAAGTAGTATTTTTTGTTGAAAACACGATAGCAGCCGAACGAAATGAGCTAGGAGGTTAAAATACAAATTGTACAACCAAACCGCTGAAGTTTAAATTATGATATTAGGAGTGTACATTCATCTGACTGTGAAGATGCGAATATAAAATGGATTTTGTCTAAATTTGTACTCTTAGGCTGAAAATGGGGCGAATGGCGATAAAAATGTTGCCTACCAAACGGCTAAAACTATAATAATGAAATTCGTTGTTTACACTTCTCTGACTGCGGTGACGCGAATAATAAAGAGATCTTTCGATATTCGTAGCATCAGGATCTAAATGGAATTAAATTTGGGTTCAATCAAACGATTGTAGCTAGAAGCATGATATTCAGTATTTGCACTCATCTGTCTACGTAGACGCAGAAAATAAGAGATACGAATTTTTTGAATTTTTGCACTTTTGGGGTCCAAATGGAAAAAGGAGTGAAACCGGTACCAATAAAACCAATGTAGCAAACATTATGAAATGAGATGTGTATATTCCACTCTGAAACAGATTGGATCTTCAATATTATAACTTTTTTTCTACCTGATAATATTTAGGGGACATTTTTGAAGATTTCTGACTAAGAATTATATTAATATTTTTATATAGTAGAGGATTATTAATATTATAATAATAAAGAATCACAATTTTCCTAATATGCTAGTGCACTTCTATGCAATGTCGACAGCCTCTAATCTAGCGATACTCTGTGGTGGAGGATATATAAGATTCGGCCTGGCCGAACTTAACGCCTTTTTATTTGTTATCCCTCTGTTCCCATGGTATCCATTGAAAGTAAGAATTTGGAAAAAACTTTTTTATTTTTCATGTCTATGCAGTCAGAGGAATTTAAATCTCTTTATTTTACGTGTCTACGCAATTAGGGGGATGTACAAACTGAATTTCATCATTCTAGCTGTAGTCTTTTATTCATTGTATCCCTTGAAAGTACGAATTTGGAAAAGACTTTTAATTTTTTAAGTCTAGGCTGTCAGAGGAATGCATACTCCGAATTTCATGACTCTAGCTACGATCATTTGGTTGGTACTATTCTTATCCCCTTTTCCATTTAAACCCCGAAAAGTACGAATTTCGAAAAATCAGTCTTTTTACGTGTCTATGCAATCAGAGGAATGCATACACCAAATTTCATTATTCTAGGAACAGTCGTTTGGTCGGTACCATTTTTATCCCTCTATTCCCATTTTACCCCTTAAAAGCATGAATTTGGAAAAACTATTTTTACATTATGTATGTACACACCGAATTGTGTGTGTCTGTAGCTGTTATCGTTTAAGAGTTACCATTTGTATCCCTTTTTTCCCCATTTTCACCCCCTACAAATACAAATCACTTTTTGCTATAAGGGGAATGTGCATACCCAATATCAAGTAAATATAAGCAGCTATTTTTTTTAGTCTTTATGAGGGAAAATTGTTTCCCTTTTGACCAAAATCGCCCTGTTGCAATCCCAACCGATCTACGACTATAAGACGTATTCATGCAAACTTTGAACGTCATAGATTATATCGTTTAGATGCTAGCGTACTTTCAACAGACGGACATGTCTAGATTATCTTAGAAATTTATGACGATCAAGAATATATATATATACATTATAGGGTCTCAGGTCAGGATGGCCATAATATATTTCCCTTTTCATAAAGGACTACTTGTTTGCAACAAACGAAAAAATGTTAGGCACAAAAGAAACTTACATAATTTCGTTTATGGGTAATGATTTCTTTCTCTGTGTATAGTCATCTCGATTTGGTAATAAAACCAAAAAATGGGATTGATTCCGTGCTATTTGTTGTGTTTGAAATTATAAATTATTTTTAACACCCCCTCCCCCTTTACGACAGTCATTGAACTTTACAATCAGTCCTCGTATGTGTCTCTGGTATCTAAGTATTCATTTATTTGCTCGAGTATGTGTCACAAACACAAAATGTGACTTTTAAATAATTGATGAGAAAACTTTGCTAAATGTAAAATGTTAACTGACGCTTCTTCTTCTTTTTTGAGCCATTCGAGATCTATACCTACAACTGAAGTTGTTCTAACATTTTGCAGTGTTTTTTTTTTTGCAACATTTACTAATGATTTCAAAGCCCAGTGAAACCAACATAGGAGGGGGGAAGGGCAGAAACAATTTATGCAAAATTCATGCGAATTCATGATGTAAGCATCTTTGGGAGCGCACCAACTGAAGTGGAATTAGGACAGTGTACACAAAGGCGCACCGACGCAGCACTCTCGGTAATATAAATTAATGGGAAAACAATGTCTAGGCAATTACACGTAGCCCCGGGGTGCATTACAAGCCAATACAAATCAGATTTCCAGTTTCGTGCAAACAAATCGGAGCTTTTTGCTGTTGCCACTTTGTTTTTAATAGAAAACCTAAAAGTACACAAAAGTTATTTGCTTTTTACATTTGGCCAAAAAATCGCACAGTAGTTGTGAACACAGTAAGTGGAAGCAAAACAAATTGTATATCTAGGAAAATAGCAAAACCTTAGCGCAAGGAGATGGGAGATGCTTGAAAAGACAACGCTGGAAAATCTAATATTGTGACCAATGCCTAACAATTTAATTTTTGTGAGCATTGATTGATAAAATTAACTGAAAATTTAGTAGGGATATATTTTTTCTCCAAAGAATTGAACAAATTGATATTTTCTACATACAAATATAAAAGTAGCATAACTTATTTTCCACAGATTTTTATACACTCCACGAGAGTATTATGTCTTTGTGCATTTGCTCGTAAAAGGAAGGGAGATTTACCCATTGTTAATTATACCGATCGACTTAGAATCACTTTTTGAGTCGATTTAACAATATCCGTCTGTCTGTCCATCTATTCTTGTAATCAAAGTTCAGGTCGTAATTGTAGCCAGAACAAAATGAAACTTTGTACAACGAAGTTTTTCGGGACAAGGACGAACGCTATTTAATTTGAAGAAAATCGGTTCAGATTTAGATATAGCTCCCATACACATTTCGCTCCCGATTTTACTTTTTCCGCTCTAGAAATCACATATTGTATCACATTGTCTTCAGATTTTGCAAAACATCTTATATTTCAACTAGAAACACCCATGGTAAAAATAGGTCAGATCGGTTCAGATTTAGATATAGCCCCCATACGAATTTCACTCCAGATTTGACTCTTTTCACTCTAGATACCACATATTCTAACAGATTTTCTTCAAAATTGGCAAAACATCTTATATTTCAACTAGAAACACCCATTGTGAAAATAGGTCAGATCGGTTCAGATTTATATATAGCTCCCATACAAATGTCGCTCTCAATTTGAGTTTTACCACTCTAGAAACCAAATATTTTACCAGATCTTCTTCAAATCTTGTAAAATATCTTATATTTCAATTAGAAACACCCATGATGAAAATAAGTTAGATCGGTTCAGATTTAGATATAGCCCCTATATGAACTTCACTCCAGATTTGACTCTTTTCACTCTAGATACCACATATTTTAACAGATTTTCTTCAAAATTGGCAAAACATCTTATATTTCAACTAGAAACACACATGGTGAAAATATGTCAGATCGGTTCAGAAACCACGAACTTCTTCAAATTGAGCATAACTGGAAGAACCTCTTGCGTAAGTGTGTATCTTCATTCCATGTTTGGATATAGCTCCGAAACGAATATTCTTCTCGATTTGACAAATTAGGTCAGGTCATATTAGCCTATGATTAGGAATCATACAAAAATTCTTCCAGGTTTCACTTTTTACGATTTGAATTGTATTCGGATAGAAAGTGGAGTGTATCATATAGTCGCCCCCACCCGACTTTAGCCTTTCCTTACTTGTTTACATATAGAGTTTGTTTTCTTCGCTCGAATATCGTCGGTGTGTTGCAAAAATGTCTCAAGTCCATTTTTTTGTGAAATGGACTTTGTGTCCAAAAATGCATAGTCTATGTCCTGCAAAAAGTCTCATATCTACAAGTTTAGTGGTTATCGTATCAGAACAATTCATTCTTTTTAAATCGTAAATAACTAATAAATAAAATAGGATATTTTTGCAGCACTTCGACGATTTTAGCTATTACAAAATGGAACAAAATACTCTTCCCGAGATTTTTTCTATGCGACAGAAGGAGTTGAAGGTCGTCACCTGCCAATATCATATATATCGAAAATATGAACCCATACGGTACACTTTCAGGACTCATGTTGCAAGGGTGGGTGGTTGATATATAGGGTGGGCCATTTATAATTTTAAATTAGAATCGGCTATAAAAAAGCAGATTAATTTTTCGAATTTTTGGTTTTTTGAGTACAAGGCCCAGTGATGCCGCCAGGCCAAAATCCACACCAAACAGTGACTCGTTGTGGATGTATCGGCTTCTCAATTGCCACGCGTGGGTTCTCTGAATCCCATAAGCGGCAATTTTGCTGATATAGCCACCGAGATGACAATGAGCTGAAGCATGAATTTCCACGTGAATTTCTTACAGTTTGCGTTAACGACTCACTACTTGGGAAGTTAGTTTATAATATTACCCAATTTTGTTCGAGCGTATAGCGTCCCAATTTGCAATTGTGAAACACAAACCTGAAAACTAAAACAAGTAAAAACGGCGTTAAGATCGCCCGGGCCGAACTTTATATACCCTCCATCATGGATTGCAGTCCCAGAGGCTGTCGATTTTCGTAGAACTGCAGCAATATTACAGGAAAATATATATTTTTTTAAATATAGCCACACCAAAACAAATACAAATATTGAAATAATAATTTTATAAATATATAATAAATTTATTATTTCAAACCACTCAAGAATGCCAATACGTTTACACTATATATATCGAAATAATACTTCAAGTAAATTTAAAAAATAAATATTCTTATATTAAGACTTTCAAAAAGCTTAAATACCATAAATATTGGTAGATAGTGGGTGCTACAGTTGGTTGCATTTCCATTCTATTTTAATTCTAAAAGTAGACATTTTGAAAATCCATTATCTGCCGTATACAGAGCAAAATAACTTAACTTTATGATTCAACCAATTTTTGCCGTAAAAGTAAAAACTATGAATTTGGAAAAATATTTTTATTTTGCCTGTCTATGCAGTCAGAGGAAGCGTATGACATTCTAAAATCTCTTTATTTTACGTGTCCACGCAATTAGAGGGATGTACACACCGAATTTCATCATTCAAAAAAACTACTTTTAGATTATGTATCTAGTCATTTTGAGAAACAGACGCACCGTACCGTAGGTACCATTTTTATCCCTTTTTGTCCGTCTGTCTATCTATTGTTGTAATCAAATTACAGGTCGCAATTATAGTCCGATCTTAACAAAAATTGGCATAAATAAGTTTTGTAGTTCAAGGACGAACGCTATTTAATTTGAGGCAAATCGGTTCAGATTTAGATATAGCCCCCATACAAATGTCGCTCCCGATTTGACATTTTCCGCTCTAGAAACCACATATTGTATCCGATTTTCTTTAAATTTGGCACAACCTATGCAGAAAGTGGGTAAGATCGGTTCAGATTTACATATAGCACCCGTACAAATGTCGCTCACGATTTGACATTTTCCGCTCTAAAAATATTGTATCCGATATTCTTTAAATTTGGCACAACATCTTATACAACTAGAAACACCTATGCAGAAAGTGGGTAAGATCGGTTCAGATTTAGATATACATTTATTTATATATATACAAATGTTGCTCCCAAATGTTTAACCGATTTTGGCCAAACGTTACATATTATATTTAACCTATAAACATACAAGTGGGTCACAGCGTTCCATGTTTCAATATACCCCCATACAGATGTTCTTTCCGATTTAAAATTTTTTGTCAAACACATACATTTACAGGACACAAAAATCCTTCCTGATTTCACTTTTTACCGAATTGCATTGTTATAGGATAGAAAGTGGAGTGTGTCATATAGTCGGCTCCGCCCGATTTTAGCCTTTCCTTACTTGTTTTTTAATATAGCCAAACCAAAACAAATACAAATATAATTTTATAAATATATAATAAATTTATTATTTCAAACCACTCAAGAATGCCAATACGTTTACACTATATATATCGAAATATTACTTCAAGTCAATTCAAAAAATAAATATTCTTATATTAATACTTTCAAAAAGCTTAAATACCATAAATATTGGTAGATAGTGGGTGCTACAGTTGGTTGCATTTCCATTCTATTTTAATTCTAAAAGTACAAATTTTAAAAATCCATTATCTGCCGTATACAGAGCAAAATAACGTAACTTCATGATTCAACCAATTTTGCCGTAAAAGTAAAAACTATGAATTTCGAAAAATCATTTTATTTTGCGTGTCTATGCAGTCAGAGGAAGCGTATGACATTCTAAAAACTCTTTATTTTACGTGTCCACGCAATTAGAGGGATATACACACCGAATTTCATCATTCTAGCTGTAATCGTTTATTTGGTACTATTTTTATCCCTCCGTACCCATTGTATCCCTTGAAGTATAGGAATGTATATTCCGAATTCCATGACCCTTTTTCCATTTTAACCCAAAAAATTACGAATTTGAAAAAACGTTTTTTTCATGTATCTATGCAATCAGAGGAATGTATACACCGAATTTAATTATTGTAGATGCAGCCGTTTGGTTGGTACCATTTTTATCATTCTATTCCCATTTTACCCCCTAAAAGTACGAATTTATAAAAAAAATACTTTTATATTATGAATCTACTCATTTTGAGAAACGTACACACCGAATTTCGTGTTTGTAGCTGTTGTCGTTTGATAGGTACCATTTGCATCCCTTTTTGCCCCATTTCACCCCCTTCGAATAAAAAGCACTTTATGATGCATGTTTTCAATTAAGAACAGGCAGACATATTAAAAAAATGCTTAAATACTCTAAAATATTAGGGGTTTTTATGGGTATTTGTAGTCCTTGTGATCTACGACTATAAGACGCATTTATGGAAAATTTACATATCATATTGATAATACAACAATATTTTTTGGCATATGACTTCTGACTTCATGAGTTTCAGAATGCGGGATAGAGAAGGTTAACGCTATAACCGCGAATTTTGGATTTTTATACACTCCACGAGAGTATTATGTCTTTGTGCATTTGTTTGTAACACCCAAAAGGAAGGGAGATAGATCCATTGTTAATTATACCGATCGACTTAGAATCACTTTTTGAATCGATTTAGAAATGTCCGTCTGTCTGTCCATCTATTCTTGTAATCACGATTTAGGTCGCAATTGTACACAGAACCAAATGAAACTTTTCACAACGAACTTTTTCGAAATAAGGCCGAACGCTATTTAATTTGAAGAAAATCTGTTCAAATTTAGATATACGAATTTCACTCCCGATTTGACTCTTTTCACTCTAGATACCATATATTGCATCAGATTTTCCTCAAAATTGGCAAAACATCTTATATTTAAACTAGAAACACAAGCGGTAAAAATGTGTTAGATCGGTTCAGATTTATATATAGCTCCCATACAAATTTCGATCCCGATTTGATTTTTTCCGCTCTAGAAACCACAAATTGTATCAGATTGTCTTCAGATTTGGCAAAACATCTTATGTTTCAACTAGAAACATCTGTAGTAAAAATGTGTTAGATCGGTTCAGATTTATATATAGCTCCCACACAAATTTCACTCCCAATTTCACTTTTTCTACTCTAGAAACCACGAATTGTATCAGATTCTCTTCAGATTTGGCAAAACATTTTATATTTAAACTAGGAACACCTGTGGAAAAAATGTGTTAGATCGGCTCAGATTTACATATAACTCCCATACAAATTTAGCTCCCGGATAGAGTTTTTTGGCCCCAGAAACCACAAATTTTCACCGAATTTCTTCAAAGTGAGCATAACACCTTATATTTGAACTGTAAGAACTTATTGTGAAAGTTAGTCACTTTATTCCATGTTTGGATATAGCCCCGATACAAATATTCTTATCTATTTGGCAAATCGGACCAGGTCATATTAGCCTATGATTAGGTAACATACAAAAATTCTTCCCGTTTTCACTTTTTTACCGAATTTAATTGTATTCGGATAGAGAGTGAAGTGTATCATATAGTCGGCCCCGCCCGACTTTAGCCTTTCCTTACTTGTTTAACAATTGCAGCGATTTTTGCGACGGACAACATAATACACAAGCAAAAATTCAGTCGGATCGTTTGGCTTGATCGCGAGAAAATCATAAAATAAAATTGTCATCCATGAAAATCATTTTAGGCATATTTCTCGCGAAATTAAAAAAAAAAAATATCCAAAAATATCCAATTTTTATTTTTTGTAAACTATTTGGCATAAAAAATGGTACCAATCTAACGGATGAAGCTGGAATCTTTAAATTCGGCGTGTAATCCCATAGAATTCGTTCTCTATACAACAATGCCAACATTTCATTAAAAACGTTAACGAGTTTACAATAAGTCTCGTTTATAAAAGTGGGCATTAATGGCTATGCGATTATTTCAACACTCACAGTGCTCAATTTTTAAACATGCAAAAGTGGCTATGAACTATAAAACCGCGAATAATAGGAAATTTCAAAAACTTTCTAAACGTAGCAATTAGTAATCCTCTTTGGATTAAACTGTTAAAATTAAAGGGAAAATTCGCTCTTGTGTTTTGGTTCATAGCCACTTTTGAACATAAGCCCTCGATATTCATACTTTGGGACCAGTTATGTGGTATGTCTCTATCGACCTATTCCAAGATAGGAACATTTATAGCAATTTTCACCAATTTCCCAATTTCTTGGGATATAAATCGGAGGAATATTTGTTTAGAGACAATATCTAACTCTAATCCGATACAGAATTGGAATTCAATTTCAATTATTAAATCAAGATATTTGATGCGCATTTTTTTCAGTTTTGGTGCTATCAGGAAAATTGTGGCTTGAATGTTAAAAAAATACTTGATTAAATAATTTTTGAATTCCATAAAATGGTTTGTTGATTTTGTTCCTAATATTTGATTAAATTAATTGTTGGATGGATTAGCGAATATAGTATGAAAAGAAAATTACATAAGAATTGTATTTATTCGCGATATGCATTGAAGTGACCATTAAATCGAAATGTCGCATTGATGTGGATTCTGCAAAGTGAATTTAAAATATTATTACGATATTTTTTTTTGGTAAAACGATAATTGTCATCCTAGATTTTGAACATGTTGCTCAAACTTGAGGGGAAAACGAGCTTCAGTCTCAAAAAGATAGGGGCTTTTCTAACCACGTTTTAATCTTCCTGGATCAGGGAACTACAAGTAACATGTTTAAATCTAATGGATTAATTAGATAGATCCACGAATTTCTGCCATGGTACGTTAGATGTACGATGCATCGATGATATGGCTTCTGTTTAATTGTGCTGATCCTTGGAAGACATATGGGAACAACATTTTTCAACTGGTTTAATAAGGACCATGTCAATACTTTCCAAAAGTAGCAATTTCTTCATTAACTTCAACCACAAAAATCGAAAAAGAAAAAAATAATTTTATGTTTTTGTTTGTCAGCAGGAATTTGTTTTTTATATGCATACTTGCAAATAATATATAAATATTCTCTGTTCCATCACCTCCGTGTTGTTGGGCACAAACCACTGTGTTTTGGTCCGAGGAACATTTTCGTTTTTATTTGTGCCGGTGATTTGGCATGTCAAACAAACAACCAAACAAATCTCATTAATCATTCGCTTTCAGTTCGGAAGTTTTTCTGTGCCGCCCCTCGTGACCTGGTCTGTATGTACATGAGTGTACAGCCGGGCGACGTTATTAAGGTAATATCCTTTAAGCATTTTGACTCATCTGATGAATTAGGAATTGTCGAAATTAATATCGTAGATTTTATCGTGCCTAAGCCTCGTGAATCTCAGGGAAATGCCATCAATTGTATTTACTCTGTCTGCATTTAATTTGATCATAGTCGTAGTTCTAGTCGTACGGTTATGATATTTGTTGGATTTCATTAGGATAACCTCTGGTGACCAGTAAATTATGCTTGTTCTCCACAAATGCACTCGAAATAGAACAAGGCCACTCTCTCTCACACACATACACTTGGTTTATGGCAACGACCAAAAAATATATGTTGGCGAGGGAAACTTTACGACGTTTTTATGAGTTGTGTTCGTGTGCCACATGAAAGGTGTTAAATCAACCTTATACCAAAGAGGGCAATTTAGTATTGCTCTTTGTTTCCATTTAGTGCTGTGGAGTGTCGTGGTCCATGAAGGTAAACGTTAGGATACATGGTATAGTAGGTATAAGCCGACTTCGTACTTTAAAGGGATAAAATGGGAATAGAGGGATAAAAATGGTACCAACCAAACGGCTACACCTAAAATAATGGAATTCGGTGTATACATTCCTCTGATTGCGTAGAACCGTAAAATATACTGATTTTTCGAAATTCGTAATTTTTGTGGTTTAAATGGAAAAAAGGGAATAAAATAGTACCAACCAAATGACCGCAACTAGAGTCGTGAAATTCGGAGTATACATTCCTCTGACTGCGTAGACATAACACTTAAAAAGGTTTTACCAAATTCGTACTTTCAAGGGATACAATGGAAACAAAGGGATAAAAATTGTACTAACTAAACGACTACAGCTATAATGATGAAAATCTCTGTATATATCCCTCTAATTGCGTAGACACGTAAAACGAGATTCTAGAAAGTCGTACTCTTGAGGGGGTAAAATAGGAAAAGGGGATACAAATGGTACCAACCGAATGGTGGCAGCTAGAATCATGGAATTCGGTGTATACATTCCTCTGACTGCATAGACATGCAAAATAAAAAGATTTCTCCATATTCGTACTTTTTACTTTTACTGCAAATATTTGTGGAATCATGAACTTAAGTTACTTTGCACTATATACTTGAGATAAGGGATTTTCAAAATTTGTACTTTTGAAATTTAAATAGAATGGAAATACAACCAACTGCAGCACCCACTATCTAGCAATGTTTATGGTATTTAAGCTTTTGAAAATATAAATATAAGAATATATATATTTTTTTGAATTGACTTGAAGTAGTATTTCTATAGTGTAAACGTATTGATAGCGTGGTTTGGAATAATAAAAATGCTATATTTACTATGAGTTTTGAATGTAATAGATTCGAATTTCAGCTAATTTGATCAAGTAATTTCTTCTTAAGAAGGAAATCTTTGTTTTTAGTAATTGAAAGGAGGAGAACCACACTCAACCATACACACATTTTACCATAAACATATTTCACTGTCTTGTGTAGAGACAACTCATCTGTGATCCTTCTGTATGGAGTGCTTGCGTTAACATGAAGTCATAAGTTGTATATAAATCTACGTTATATGAAAATCACACTTGTGTATTATATGTATACACCCGAAAACCTACCGCAAAGCGTTTTTTAAGAGCGTTATTCTACCTAAAATTCTCATTACCATTTTGCTGTAGGTTGATGTATTTTCAACACGATACAGCTTTTTCCCCACGAATTTAGATGGACATATTATATTTATTTATAAAATTATTTTTTCAATATTTGTATTTGTTTTGGTAAGACTATACTAAAAAAATTATATTTCCTGTAATATTACTGCACTTTTAAGAAAATCGACAGCCTCTGTGCAACGCAATCCACGGTGGAGGGAATATAAATTCCCTTAGTTCTACAATAACGGTCATAACTTCTACATTTATCCATGCATTTTCCATAAATAGTCCTTGTTTTCTTAGGCAGGATTTCAACTATTACACTGTCCGACAGTCCATGTTACATTTTATAATAACTCCATTTTGGCTCTAATAAATATTAAATATTTTTATTTTAAATTGTCGTGCGGTTTTTTTTTTGCGGTATCGCAAACTTCCCCTTTTTTAAAGGGGAAGTTTGCGATATTTAAACGAAAAATAAAAAATCAAGCCTTTAAACAAATTCTTTGGCGTCTACTAAGAGCGCCATAACATATATATTTATTGATAGAACTTTTACATATAATTTTTTTCATCATTAGGACGTTAGCGATTAAAAAATAACACAAAATATTTTTTCGATTCTTTTATTTTGTGATTTTTTATCCTGAATGCACAAAAAGTAGTTTTTTAGGTGTGGATTGCAAAATTTGTATTTTTTATAGTGTATGTAAAATTACAATGTCAGTCCAGTCGGGTGTAACAATATTGTGCCTTACGCCACGCATTGCGCCTAGACATGGTTGTGATTCCTAAGCAAAATATTTCGTTCCAGCGCTAAGCTTTCTGTGAGCCAAACGCTCTTGTAAACACGCATAAAAAATGCTTTTCCAGTGTATTATTTAGCACTTTTTTCATTTTTTCTGATCTTTAGATAATTATATCCCAGCAAAAAGAGAGCACCCAAAGAAGTGAAGAAGATGTTCATCTTGTGATTCGAAAGTAGTGAAAATTGAGATCTTAACCAATGAAATTAATTTGATGTCATTTATTTTCAAAGGCTTGAACGTTATTTTAATGTGTTGCAAAGGAACCACTTTTTCACTAGCTTCCATTTCTGTTTTAAAAGATACGCTGCTACCGGGTGTAGAACAGCGGACCTTTTAATTGCTACTACGGCACTCTTACCATCTCAGCTATACTCTGTTGTGAGTGGTGAATAACTAAAGCAAACCATTTTGTTCGTTAGAACTGACAATAGGAAACTTAACAGAATATTTATTTAATATGAATTAATATATAACGCAAATTAATATTAAACTAAATTAGCATTTAAATGGATTAACACTACTTAATTATACACTCTACGAGAGTAGTATGTCTCTGTGCATTTGTTTGTAACACCCAAAAGGAAGGGAGATACACCCATTGTTAATTATACCGATCGACTTAGAATCACTTTTTGAATCGATTTAGCAATGTCCGTCTGTCTGTCTGCCCATCTATTATTGCAATCACGATACAGGTCGCAATTGTAGCTAGAACCAAATGAAACTTTGCAAAACAAAAATTTTCGGGACACTGACGAACGCTATTTAATTTGAGGAAAATCGCTTCAGATTTAGATATAGCCCCCATACGAATTTCACTCCCGATTTGACTTTTTTCACTCTAGATACCACATATTACAACAGATTTTATTCAAAATTGGCAAAACATCTTTTATTACATGAAAGAACTCCTGTGATGAACTCTAGGAACTCTGTTCAGATTTATATATAGCTCCCATTCAAATTTCGCTCTCGATTTGACTTTTTCTGGTCTAGAAACCACACGTTTTTACAGATCTTCTTCAAAGTTGGCAAAATATCTTATACTTCCACAAGAAACACCCATGGTGAATATAGGTCAGATTTATATATAGCACCCTCAGAAATTTCGCTCCTGATTTCCCTTTTTCGACTAAATAAACAACATATTTTAACAGATCTTCTTCAAATCTTGCAAGATATCTTATATTTCAACTAGAAACACTCATGGTGAAAATGGGTTCAGATTTATATATAGCTCCCATTCAAATTTCTCTCCCGAATTGACTTTTTCTGCTCCAGATACCACACATTACAACAGATTTTCTTCAAAATTGCCAAAACTTCTTATATTTCAACTGGAAACACCTGTGGTGAAAATGTGATAGATCGGTTCATATTTATATATACCTCCCATACAAATTTCGCGCCCCATATAAATTTTTCCGCTCTAGAAACCATATATTGTATCAGATTGTCTTCAGATTTGGCCAAACACCTTATATTTCAACTCCTCTGATGAAAACTGCTCAAATCGATTCAGATTTATATAAAGCTCCCATTCAAATTTCTCCCCCGACTTGACTTTTTCTGCTCTAGAAACCACATTTTTTAACAGATCCTCCTGAAATTAGGCGAACTATCTTATATTTGCACTAAAAACAGTCATGGTGCAAATGGGTCAGATCGGTTCAGATTTATATATAGCTCCCACACAAATTTCACTCCACTCCACTTCATTTCACCACATATTTTAACAGATCTTCTTCAAATCTTGCAAAATATCTTATATTTCAACTAGAAACGCCAATGGTGAAAATATATCAAATCGGTTCAGATTTACATATAGCTCCCATGCAACTTTCTGACTTTTGACTTTTTCCGTCCCAGAAACCACGTATTTGTACCGAATTTCCCTCAAAGTGAGCATAACTCGTTATACTTGAACTGGAAGAACCGATTGTGAAAGTAAGTCACTTCATTCTATGTTTGGATATAGCCCGATATAAATATTTTTCTCGATTTGCCAGTATTCGGATAGAAGGTGGAGTGTATCATATAGGCGATCCCGCCCGACTTTAGCCTTTCCTTACTTGTTTTACAGATAATAATTAATAAAAAATTAAATATTTGAAGTACATTAATAAATCAGTAAATATGTATTTTTTAAGCAAAAATGTTTAAATTGTTAAAATTATACAAAATTAATCATTGTTTATTTATAAAAGTAATAAAATATACAAAAAAAAAGTTTTTTCTCGAGCCAGGATTCGAACCCGAGACCTTCTGGGTGCAAAGCAGAAACCTTACCTTCGTGACGTCATACTAAAAATTCGTTCCCATTCACTTGTGAAAAGGCTATTCGTAAAATGTTACGGGATATTAACTTATTATCTCACTTTTTTGGAAGTTGTTTAAAAGAATTTCCTCAAAAGTGGGGGATAATGCACATTTGGATTTTGAGATGCGACTAAAATGTGCTTCCTACGGAAGTACTTCCATTTCTTTGCTGGGCACCAGTAAAATTGAATAACATTTAATCCGTCGAATGGCATAGTAAACCTAACTCTATAGAGTTCGTTCGATTTACTTTGAGATCTTCAGATACATCTCTCGACATGTTGTCGATGAGGTCTTCTACAGAATGTAGGGCAATTGCATTGTTGCCGAAGTACACGAAACCCCGTAGTCGCTTTCATTTCCTTGGTTTTAATATGAAGTTGTCCTAGTCGACCATAAAACAATAAAATCTGTCTTTTGGTGCTACTGCTGCTGCTGAACACTCTCTATGCTCGACACACGATATTTATTAAAATTTTCCTTTGCGCTCGTTCGTCTTCCTCAACAGCAGTGGTTGGTAGCAGGAGCATTTGCACAGTTCGTTCGTTCATTCGTTTTATGTGGTGTTTGGCCAATAAAATCTGCCTGTGAAAAATCCAAATCCAAAAGCAAAACAAAACGAAACGAGAAAAGGCCAATGCAGAACGAAATATGCCCGTACCTAGTGCTATGACGTGGCTAGATGTATGTATGTATGTGATGTGCGGTGTTATTATGCAGGCAAGTTTATGCGAAATGTAACGAAATTTTAGTGTATTCAACGGAAACGTTGTGTACATTTTATTATTAATCCATGTCCTGTTGGCTGTTCCCAGCTCCCAACTCCGACTACGATTCCTGCTTTAGTGAGGGATGGCACCGATAATTCCACTACTGGCCTGGCTTGTTGCTGGTTTCAGCTGTTCATGTCTTGCCTTGTTCCCTCGCTCTCTCTCTCTCCGTATGTTTGCTAAAGTCTGAAATTGAAATGTGTTCCCATTCATAGAATTTATTGCCACGTTTACGGTCTACGGCCGGTTTACGGGCTCACACAGCATTTCCTAGAAATTGGTATAATGTTGTTTACATTAAGGCCTAAATTGGATGATTTATTGAATGTAGCCGCAAGTATGCGCTTATGGAAAAGGATTACTGGAAGAATAATGGATTGCAAGTGTCCTCACACTGTGGAGCCGGCTATCATAAATTAGTTCAATGTCAAATATTTGTAGCACCGAGAACGGAAGGAGTTCAAAAGTTGTTCTAATTTGGGAGAAATTGAGAGCAAGGCTGGTTAAATTTTGCTGGAGTCGAAGAAAAATGCGCATCTGGAACACCAGGTGAATGTTTTTACGGCAGAAATTTAAATCAATGTCCAGACTGAAAACATTTTCTATAAACCTTAAAATATAGGTTGGGCCATTTAAAATTAGAATTGGCTATAAAAAAGTACCTGAATATTTTTTAAAGTTGCTGTTTTTATTGGAATGGTTGAACTTTATCATTTAATAAAGGAACACAATATCATTCATGTGACTACCACGACTGGTTCGCCAATACCTCATCCGATCAACCCAATTTTTCAGTACATTTTCAATTGTTCAGGCTCGAATCTCTTCAGTGGCAACTTCGATTTCATGTTTCAACGATTCTATTGTCTCTGGATGGTTTGCGTAACATTTAGCCTTAGTGTATCCCCAAAGAAAAAAATCCAAAGGGCTAAAATCACAGCCCCGAGGCTGATTAAGCGTAAAATATCGATGGTTGTGTTGGTTGTGTGACATGTGGCCCCTTCTCACAGTATATTATCAGCGGAAAAAACTCAAACAATTCATGCGCCCAAATCTAAACAGTACTGAATGAATTTTGCAAAGATCATTCCTATTGATCATATTTTAAAAGATTTCGCACAATATCGTGGTTAATTTTAGCTGTGGATGCATTCAAAGTTCATAAATGAAAATTTCATCATAAGTGAGGTTATTTTGTTGGGATGTATCTCGGAAACCATGTATCGTATTGAAATTTCGTTTAGTTCGTTGAAAATAGGAGCTCTTGAGGTATTCTCTTGCATTTAAACAAGTAAGGAATGTTAAAGTCGGGCGTGACCGACTATATGATACCCTACACTTAGTCATTATACCCTATGGTGCAGGATATAAAAAGGTCATTACATTTGAACCGGGTGATATACAATGCAGCTATAACAGGAGAATATACTACAAATTCCATACTTCTATATGTATTTGTAAGAAAATTTGATCACAAACTTTGGATGGGAGCTATATACAAATCTGAACCGATCTGACCCATGTTTAGCAAAGGTTTTCAAGTTGAAATATTAGCTGATGTGCCGAATTAGAAGAATATCTGTTCAAAAATGCTATTTCTAGAACGGAAATAATCAATTCAGTAGCGACATTTTTAATGGAGCTATATATATATATATCTGAACTCATCTGACCCATTTGCACCAGAGCTGTTTTTAGTTGAAATATAAGTTGTTTTGCCAAATTTGAAGAAAATATGTCAAAGTTTGTGGTTTCTAGAGCGGAAGGAGTCATATCGGAGGAGACATTTGTATGGGAGCTATATATAAATGTGAACCGATCTATATTATTTTTACCAGAGCTGTTCTTAGTTGAAATATAAGCTGTTTTGGCAAATTTGAAGAAAATCTGTCAAAGTTTGTGGTTTTTAGAGCGGAAAGAGTCAAATCGGAGAATATATTTATATGGCTAAATATAAATCTAAGTTATATATAAATCTGAACTGATCTATCCTATTTTTACCAGAACTGTTTTTGATTGAAATATAAGCTGTTTTGCCAAATTTGAAGTAAATCTGTCAAAGTTTGTGGTATCTAGAGCGGAAAGAGTCAAATCGGAGGAGACATTTGTATGGGAGCTATATATAAATCTGAACCGATCTATCCTATTTTTACTAGTGCTGTTTCTAGTTGAAATATACGGGGTCTTGCCACATTGGAGGAAAATCTGTTTAAATATGTAGTTTCTAGAGCGGAAAAAGTAAAATCGGAAGCAAAATTTGTATGGGAGCTATATCTAAATCTGAACCGATTTACTTCAAATTAAATAGCGTTCGTCCTTATCCCATAAAACTTCGTTGTGCAAAGTTTCATTTAGTTCTAACAACAATTGCGACCTGGACTTTGATTACAAGAATAGACGGACGGACGGTATAGTAAACGAAGGGTCTATCTCGTTTCCTTTTGGGCGTTAGAAACAAATGCACCCTGTGGTGTAGGGTATAAAAATCGTTGAGAATGCACTTTTTTTCGAAGAAAAATGGTCCAATGATGCCGCCAGCCGAAAATCCACACCATACAGTGACTTGTTGTGGATGCATTGGCTTCTCAATGGTCACGTGTGCTTTATCTGAACACCATATGCGGCAATTTTGCTTATTGGCATATTTACCGATATGAAAATGAATTTCATCTGAAAACACGATTTTACGGTCAACTTCTTTATCTACTGCCCATTGCACACAGGTCCCAAATCCATTTTTATGGTATAAAGTCTAAAAATAAAGATACAATCTTGTAATTTTGCATATTTGCTAGACATAACATACTTAAAAAATGGAAAATAAAATTTGGCCGAGCGGACCACGCCCACTACCACCTCCCATATAAACTCAATATATAACCAACATAATTATCACCCTGTATTAGTACAGGGTGACCAAAAACAAAGTCTTATGAAAGCTTAAAATAATGAAAATTATTTCGCTTTGACGAACAATGTTTTTCTGAACATTATTACAAAAGCAAAATATAGCTTACTAATATTCTACTTGACACTGCAATTTAAATAATTATTTCAGGAAATAATACAAATATATATATTTTAAGGTACTTAAAATATATATCTTAAAGGTACTTACAATACCTTTAAAATGAGATGTTGATAGGTTTCGTACACAAATCTGATTCAGAGATATGATCAAATATGTGTACTATAGCTAATCGAAATTGTTCTAGAATAAAGTGGCAATTGTAGAAGTTTGCCGAAAAATGCTGACGAGATATTAATTCTCCATAAACTTCACACCGGGACGAACACTTTCACATTTATACTTTGAGTCAAGTTGAGTCCTACATATAACTTTTGGTCCACGACATTTATAGGTTATGCTCACTACGAATCACAAAATTACAACACTTGAGAAACTGACAAGACTGCAGTAATAACAAAATGAGAAATAAAATTTTTCAACTATTTACGCCGACCTTCAATTTCAATAATGTAGTCACTTCATTATTTTCTTTTTTCGCCTTAATTTTAAGTATTTTGTATAACTCCTTTAGACCCGAATAAATCCCACTTGTTTCAACGGCAGACTTTAAATGTCTCTCAGGCTTGCAGTGTTGCCACCTAGTTTTCTCCAATACCTTTTCTTGATAGCTTGGAGTGTTACCATTAAGGAAATATATACACATTTAACAATTTCCAATTTAAATTTTGTGAATTTCTGCCAAAAAATATGGATTTGGGACCATAGTGCATTGGGCGAAGCGAAAACTCATCGGATGGTCATGAGGCTTCAGTTGTTGGACCAATTGAACTTTGTAAGCCTTCATAGCGAGGTCTTTATGAAAAATTTTTCTCAAAGAAGTGCGAGAAATGTTCAGTTGCAGAGAACGATGACGAGTTGATGGATGTTCTTGGAAATTCTCAGCCACAGCAGCAATATTTTCGATCGAACGCTCTGGACGAGAACGTAAACGGGTTGGTTTGTCCAATAACGATCCATTTTCATGAACACACTTTACAAATTGACGCACAAGAATTCCAAAGAAACAAATTTTTCATAATCGATAAGCCCTAATGAAAAAAATGCTCAAATAATCTAAATATTGAGGGTATTTTCAGTCCTTGTTAGGGAAATATTTTCCCTCTGGCCGATTTCGCACACTTTCAATCCCATACGATATACAACCATTAGACACATTCAGAAAAAAATTGAACCTCCTAACTCACCTCGTTCGGCGGCTAGCGAGCTTTCAACAGACAGCCGGATATTGCTAAATCGTCTTTGAATTTTACCAGGATACAGAATATTTCAAGGATTTGAATATTTCAAGCATCATCTAAGGTGGAGGGTATAAAAATGAGATTTTCGAGAAATATGCGCAACTTTCTTCGTGATTTGGCAGTTGTGAATTTTTTTAATTTCATAATATTTCACGTTGGTAAAATAAAGGTGGACCGCATCTTTCAATGTTTTGATATTTAAATCTTTTGTAAAGGGAAGAGTTGAATGGTATCTGATTTGAGTCTTTCCTTACTTATTTACCAGTTCTTTTGGTTTCCCAAAATACATAGTATGACCGTTATTGTATATATAAAACTAGCAAATGTAAATGTTGTACGAAGTATTGGCTTTAACCAAGTGTTGGTTTAACCTATAAACTCTATAGGACATGGACAAAAATAAAAAACATCTTCACCAAATAGCCAATATTGTCATGACCCGTCTGGCAGCCAGTTTCATAAAATGTCACAACACTTGGTCTAAAATTAAGATGAAAACTTTTCTATACAAACCCTCCAACAGCATATATCCATCCCATCAGCAGAATATAATGATTTCTTTTACCCTCTGCAATACTCGTATGACGGGCGTTAAGATACAAGTTTTATGTACTGCAAAGTAATAAAATCCTTCAAAAATGCCCTCTTAAAGAAAAGGATATCATCTTAACGATTTGAATATTCCGTATGACTATCATTAATTCAAGACCGTTGCCATAAAAACGTATTAAATATTGTAAAAACAGATAAAAAAGGTCATAAAACAATACACAACACTTTGCCACGTTGGTCGTTGGCTGTTGGCTTCTGGCTGTTGGTGGAAGGAGCAGATTGAACTTTAAACATTTACATTGAATACCCAGTGGCATAGAAAGATTCTTATCAAAATGATATCACATAAACATGGATTGATGACTGATGATAGACGGAAAACTTTCACACATGAGGTAAACAAACAGGGGAAAACTTTCCATCAATAAACGAACGAAACGACACGACAGAGGAAACAACAACTACATATAGCCGTACCAGAGAGCGGTCACGAGGAACATGTTTTCCTTGGAGAGCAAAGGGGAAAAACTCAAACAAAAGCGAAAGAAAGTCCAAGAGGAAAACAGTGGCTTCAAACCAAATTTTTTAGGGATTTCTTGCTAGCATCATTTTTATTCTAATTGAAATACTGGGTCAATCCACAGCGCTAACGCGCTCATTCATTTTGGACTCTAAAATATTAAAATTAATCTATAGTTTCAAAATAAAAATCGAGGATAACGAAGAAGTAACACATATTATTTGCCGATTTGCTTCAAATTAAATATGGTTCGCCCTTGGGCCACAAAACTCATTTGTGCCAATTTTTGTTAGCAGCGGACAATATGAATGGACGGGCAAACGGACATGGCTAAATCGATTCAAAAAGTGAATCTAAGCCGATTGGAATAATTAACAATGGGCCTATCTCGATTCCTTTCAAATACACAAAGACATAATACCCTAGTGGAGGGTATGAAAAAAACACAAAAATCTGAAAACCTGAAAATCTTCAACGTTTCCCCTAAAAAAGTATTTAACTTCATAGGAAACCAAAAAACGGCATCTATGTATGCATGAGAGTAATAGTTGCAAAAAACAATCTAGTCTTTTGTCTTTAATTGATGTTAAAGTGGAAAAATAATAAAGCATTTTTTATAAGAGACATGCATGTATATAAAAACATATTTGTGAATATAATTCGAAAGTTGAAATTAAGACTGAGTGAAAATTATGCGTAAAGATTATATACGAATATAATAATTTAATGTGGAAAAATATTACAAAGCGACGCACAGTGTAGTATCAGCGGCAAGTACTCCCAAATTCCATGCGCTCAAATCGCAACTTTAATGATTGAATTTTACAAAGAACATTCCTATTTAGCATATTCTAAAAGATTTTGCCAATATCGCGGTTAATTTTAGCTGTGGAAGCATTTAAAGTTCAAAAATGGTAAAATAGTTCAAAATTTCACCATAAGAGAGGTTATTTTATAGCGATGTATCTCGGAAACCATGTATCGTATTGAAATTTCGTTTAGTTCGTAGAAAACAGGAGCTCTTGAGGTGTTCGTTTGCCTTTAAAAAAGTGTAATTAAGTTTATGTTTTCCTTTTCAGACAGAGGTTTTCCCGAAGGTTGTATTTATTCAGTATTGGTAATTTTCTACAGTATAAAACTATATTCGCGAAGCCGACCGATGCCTCGGCATTTACAAATATTAAAATAAATAAAAATAATATTCTGCTTATAGCTGTCAATGTCGATTTTATTACTGAAATGGTAAAACCTTCTAAGTCAAACATGAAGCAACACTTTTTTCGTTGTTCTCTGTTAATGTATTTAGGAAAATTTTTTAAAGCATACTTTAGGGATGCAAGGTTTTATGGCATGCTAGCGCATGAAAATATTGGGTCGATATTAATCTTAAGTTGAGCATAAAGCTATAATAGCCGTATGTCGTCGATTAAAAAACAAAATAACTTTTATAAAAACAAGTAAAAACGGCGTTAAGTTCGGCCGGGACAAATGCCCTCCACCATTAATATAGCCAAACCAAAACAAATACAAATATTGAAAAAATAATTTTATAAATAAATATTAATTATTTCAAACCATTATTTATTTCAAATCAAAAACTAAATATTCTTATATTTATATTTTCAAAAAGCTTAAATACCATAAATATTGGTAGATAGTGGGTGCTACAGTTGGTTGTATTTCCATTATATTTTAATTCCAAAAGTACAAATTTTGAAAATCCATAGTGCAAAATAACATAACTTCATGATTCAACCAATTTTTGCCATAAAAGAAAAATTACGAATTTGGAAAAAACTTTTTACTTTGCGTGTATATGCAGTCAGAGGAATGTATACTCCGAATTCCATGATTCCAGCTGCGCCCATTTGGTTTGTACCATTTTTCCCCCTTGACGTTTCTACGCAATTAGAATTTAATCATTCTAGCTGTATTCGTTTAGTTGGTACTGTACCATTGTATCCCTTGAAAGTACGAATATCGAAAAATCCGTTTATTTTTCGTGTCTACGCAGTCAGAGGAATGTATACTCCGAATTGCATGACTGTAGCTGCAGTCATTAGATTTGTACTATTTTTATCCCCTTTTTTCATTTTAACCCCAAAAAGTACGAATTTTGAAAAATCCGTGTATTTTACTTGTCTATGCAATCAAAGGAATGTATACACCGAATTTCATTATTCTAGGTACCATTTTTATCCCTCTATTCCCATTTTACCCCTTAAAAGTACGAATTTGGAAAAAATACTTTTATATTATAAAGAGTGATTTTTTTGAGGTTAGGATTTTCATGCATTAGTATTTGACAGATCACGTGGGATTTCAGACATGGTGTCAAAGAGAAAGATGCTCAGTATGCTTTGACATTTCATCATGAATAGACTTACTAACGAGCAACGCTTGCAAATCATTGAATTTTATTACCAAAATCAGTGTTCGGTTCGAAATTTTTTATCGACAAATTTTGTTCAGCGATGAGGCTCATTTCTGGTTGAATGGCTACGTAAATAAACAAAATTGCCGCATTTGGAGTGAAGAGCAACCAGAAGCCGTTCAAGAACTGCCCATGCATCCCGAAAAATGCACTGTTTGGTGTGGTTTGTACGCTGGTGGAATCATTGGACCGTATTTTTTCAAAGATGCTGTTGGACGCAACGTTACGGTGAATGGCGATCGCTATCGTTCGATGCTAACAAACTTTTTGTTGCCAAAAATGGAAGAACTGAACTTGGTTGACATGTGGTTTCAACAAGATGGCGCTACATGCCACACAGCTCGCGATTCTATGGCCATTTTGAGGGAAAACTTCGGAGAACAATTCATCTCAAGAAATGGACCGGTAAGTTGGCCACCAAGATCATGCGATTTGACGCCTTTAGACTATTTTTTGTGGGGCTACGTCAAGTCTAAAGTCTACAGAAATAAGCCAGCAACTATTCCAGCTTTGGAAGACAACATTTCCGAAGAAATTCGGGCTATTCCGGCCGAAATGCTCGAAAAAGTTGCCCAAAATTGGACTTTCCGAATGGACCACCTAAGACGCAGCCGCGGTCAACATTTAAATGAAATTATCTTCAAAATGTAAATGTCATGGACCAATCTAACGTTTGAAATAAAGAACCGATGAGATTTTGCAAATTTTATGCGTTTTTTTTTTTAAAAAAAAGTTATCAAGCTCTTAAAAAATCACCCTTTATTATCTACTCAATTAGAGGAATGTACACACCGAATTTCGTGTTTCTAGGTGTTGTCGTTTAATATGTACCACGTTTATCCCTTTTTTGCCCAATTTCACCCCCTACAAATATGAATCACTTTAAGGTGCACTTTTTTGCTATAAGGGGTGAACAAAGTTGAGCAGGACTTTGTGTATAATGTGGGAAAGGCGTTTGGTTTTCCGAGCGCAGAAAACTAATTTCAAATACTTACAAATGTTTGAAGTCTTTGATTGCCTTTGCTAGAGATAAAAAGAGATTTTTATAGAGTAGAATATAAATTTTATACTTTAATTTTGAGTTGTGGTCCCTTCGGCTGACGTGAATAAAAATACCGATATTTGTTTTATTTAATAAAAGAAAGTTTTGTGTACAATAATGGAAGCAGAGCGAATTTAAACTTAAAAATAATGCCAAATGTACACAAATATCAGGGTTTGGAAAACCTCATTACAAATTAGTACATAAACTAAAATATGGTTAAACTAGGTTTAACAAGGGGAATGCGCATACCAAATATCAAGCAAATATAGACAGACATATTCAAAAAACATGCGTAAATACGCTAAAATATTAGTGATTATTATGGGTATGTTTAGTCCTTGTGAGGGAAAAATCCCAGCCGATCTACGACTATAAGACGCATTTATGGAAAATTTGAACGTTCTAGCTTCTTTCGTTTAGATGCTAGCGTGCTTTCAACAGACGGACGGAAGTACATGGATAGATCGTCTTAGAATTTTATGACGCTCAAGACTATATATACTTTATGGGGTCTCATGTCGATATTGCAAGGTGTTACAAACGGAATGACAAAGTTAGTATACCCCCATCATGGTGGTGGAGGGTATAGAAATTACACGAGAAAAAAATAATTTTTAGAGTTGTTTTCAGGAGCGTTTAGCTCACAGATGGCTTGACCCAGCGAGGAAATATTTTGCAGATCATCATTAAACAATCCAATCTTCATTTCTGGGGAGTAACCGCTGTAATTTATTTACGTGGCCCATCCTATGAACTATATATAAAATGATAAAAATTATACATACGAAGGGAGTTCAGCTAAAGTAGTGCAATTTGACAAGCATATTCCTTGGGCTGTGTATGAGTGCTATCTAATAGATAGTTTCGAAATTACTATTTATGATTTATCTATAGCCACAAAAAGAAAATGCTAAATACTATCTAAACACAGAGATGGATAAAACTGATAACATATAACTGGCGAAGTAGCGGGCACTGCTAGTATTTTATAATTCTTTTAGAGAATGTCGTTAAATCCCATAAATAAAGTTTAAAGATATATAATTGTACATTTTGAACGAAAATGCTACGACACGTAAAAAACGATATTCGGAGGTGTTTTCGGAAGCTTGAAATATTTTGCAAACCATCATTAAACAACACAAATTTTATTCCTCGAAAACCTAAATTTTCTTCATTAGTAGTTGTAGATGGATTGTGATAGATTTGACAACACAGTTTATCTGTGATCTGCTGGCTGAAAAATAACTAACTAAAGTGGCAAAAGAAGACCATAGATTTTAGATTTTATTAACACGCTTTTCACTTCTCCTGAAAACGTAGATTGTGAATTTCGTCTCGTCCGACTATGAGCTTTCCTTTTTGTTTAGATTTTTGCTGCTTGTCGGCCACACCGTGCAATGTAAATCCGGAAATCCATCAACACACCAGCCGGCAGTGTTGACTTGGCCAATGTTGAAGCAACAAAAAATTCCAGGAAAAGATCAGATCAGCGATAAGGCACACACACAGTACCACACAAGGCCACTCATCCACACATTCATCCATCTAATGTTACAACCGACAAACTCGGCCTGACTTCATTATTACATCAATTGAAGACATTTTTTCGTTTCTATTTCGTTTTTGAAAACTTTCCTGCTCTTGTTCTTTTTTGCCGGGCATTTGCTGAAATTGTTGATGAGTGGTGTAAACTTGTTATTAAAGTAATGAAACTTAATCGAAGTCGAAACCACCAGCACTAAGGCTAAGACTTTACGTCCGTCATATTCCAGAGTTCTACGCCTCAGCGTAGCGTACAGACGTATTTGGCACTCACGCTAACGCAAGAGGGGACACACTCTCAAAAGTTAATCCTTAGGCAGGCGGCATCAATTTCCAAAAAGGCATTTTGTTCAACAGCCGAAACTTTCTCTGTTTATGACTATTTTTTATGGCTTCGCTCTGTACTTACATAGATTGTTGCCATTGCCGTTGTTGTAGTTGTTGTTGGTCCTGTCTTAGCGTGCGGCAGTTCTTTGGTCGTCTTTGTTTTGAGTGCGTTTAGTCGTGAGCGGTTCGTTCCATCTGTCTGTGTGTGTCCGTCCTTTGTAAAGCTGCCATTCGGAGCTGGTCAAAGCACAGTGGGACATTATGCCAGAAAATGGGGCGTGGTAAAGCTGATTGAAATGAAATGAAATTTTTTCTAACAATAGCGGAAGTGTAGCAAGTCAGTTCAAAAACAAGTAAAAACTGCATTAAGTTCGGCCGGGCCGAACTTCTTATGCCCTCCACCATTGATTGCATTCTACAGAGGCTGTCAATTGTCGTAGAATTGCAGTAATATTACAGGAAAATTTATTTTTTTTAATACAACCAAATAAAAATACTGAAAAAAATATATTTATAAATAAATATAAATTTTTTATTTTTTCAACCCACACTTATAAGTGTTTATACTAAAAGGTGATTTTTTAAAAGCTATAGGAAAGTTTTTCAAAAAACACATAAAATTCTGAAAAATGCATGAAATCTTTATTTGAATCGATAGTACGGTCCATATAATTTAATGTTTGAAGATTATTTCATGCAAATGTTGACCTTGACTGCGCCTCAAATGGTCCATCCGCTTAGTCCAATTTGGCATTTCCACGTTTTTGAGTAACAAAGGCCCAATTGCTGCGAACGGCGACGAATCGATAATTGATGGACATCATTAACTCTGGCCGATACAGCTGCGATATTTTCTTCAGTTCGCACTCTACGTAAGCGTGTTGACGGTTTAATGTCCAACAATGTAAATTTGGTGCGAAATTTAGTCACAATAGCCCGAATAGCCTCTTCAGTGGGTCGATTAAACTGACCATAAAATGGAAGAGCGCGATGAACTTTCTTTAACAGAGCACACATTTTGATAATGAAATTCAATAATTTTCAAGCGTTGTTCGTTTGTAAGACGATTCATGGTTAAATTATAGACCAAACTGAAGACGTTTGACAGTGAAACAAAACACGAAACGTGTGTCAGCTGTTTGACCCAGTGTGGCCAAAAAGATAATAGCTAACAAATCACCCTTTATGTACTTCATAGTCAATTCAAAACATTAATATAAGACAGCAGTCTTAAATAAAACCTTAAATACCATAAATATTGGTAGATGGTGGATGCTACAGTTGGTTGTATTTCCATCCTATTTTAATTCCAAAAGTACAAATTTTGAAAATCCATTTTCTCTCACATACGCAGTCCATGATATCCTAACTTGATGATTCAACCAATTTTTGCCGTAAACGTAAAAAAAGTACAAATTTAACAAAATCTTTTTATTCTGCGAATCTATGTAGTCAGAGGAATGTATACACACTCAATTCCATGATTTCGGGTACGGTCATTTAATTGGTACCTTTTTCATCCCAACTTTTTAAAAATTTGGAAAAATGTAGAGGAATGTATACACCGAATTCCATGATTCTAGCTGGTTGGTACCATTTTTATCCCCTTTTCCCCCATAAGAGTGCGATTTTCTAAAATCTCTTTTTTTAGTGTCTACGCAATTAGGTGGATGCACACACCAAATTTCATCATTCTAGCCGATTAATTGGTACCATTTTTATCCCTCTGTCTCCATTTTATCCCTTGAAAAAACGAATTTTGAAAAACGTTTTTTTTCGTGTCTACGCAGTCGGAGTAAAGCATATTCTCACTCACAGAAAATATGTGCAAGGAAGAATTTCAATTTTTATTCGTAGGGGGTGAAATGGGGCAAAAAATGGATAAAAATGAGAAACACGAAATTCTCTGTGTACATTCCTCTGATTGAGTAGATACATAATATGAAATTATTTTTCCACAATTGTACTTTTAAGGGATAAAATGGGAATAGAGGGATAAAAATGGTACCAACCTAACGGCTGCACCTAGAATAATTAAATTCGGTGTATACATTCCTCTGACAGTGTGTAGAAAACGTAAGATAGAAGGATTTTTCGAAATTCTTACTTTTTGGGTTTCAAATGGAAAAAGGGGATAAATATAGTACCAACCAAATGACAGCAGCTAGAGTCATGAACTTCGGAGTATACATTACGCCGACAGCGTAGACACGAAAAATAAAAATGTTTTTCCAAATTCGTTCTTTCAAGGGATACAATGGGTACTGGGGATAAAAATAGTACCAACTAAACGAATACAGCTAGAATGATGAAATTCGATGTGTACATCCCTCCAATTTCGTAGACACGTAAATTAAAGAGATTTTAGATAGTCGTACTCTTGAGGGGGTAAAATTGGAAAAAGGGGATAAAAAGGGTACCATCCAAATGGCCGCAGCTGGAATCATGGAATTCGGTGTATACATTCCTCTGACTGCATAGACAAGCAAAATAAAAAGATTTTCCCAAATTCGTTATTTTTAGGCAAAAAATCGAAAATCGGCAAAAAAGAAGTTAGGTTATTTTTCACTATGTATTTTCAAAATTTGTACTTTTGGAATTAAAATAGAATGGAAATACAACCAACTGAAACATCCACTATCTACCAATATTTATGCTTTTTTGAAAATATAAATATAAGAATATTTATTTTTGGAATTGACATGTTGGAGGGTATATAAAGTTCGGCCCGGGCGAAATTAACGCCGTTTTTACTTGTTTATGTTTAATGGAATTATTAAAACATTGTCACATATCAAATTGCAACTGATTTTGACTACCCGTATGGAAGTTATATCGATTTTATTTTAACCAATTGTAATTTATACCAGAAGGGGTGTGGCATATGGACGATATTTCAATCGTATCAAACTTTCACGAAAGCATTGTCAAAGGTCTAATTTAATTTATTTATCAGTACATAAGTTATAAGAGCTTTAAATTAAATATTTGGTAGAGGGGCGTGGCAAAACCAGCCATATTTTATACACTTAAAGTGATTATAAAAACTTTATTAACTACCAAAATATAGCTGATTCTGAATATATGTGTGTAAGTTATATTGGTTTTAATTGAACGTAGAAATATGGGCCATGTGTGTGGAAGGTACCAGAAGGGGCGTGGCAATTTCGCCCATCTTCGAACTTAAACCAAGTTTGGGAAAATATTACCATGATACGAGATTTATCGTGTACACCAGCCGGACAGACAGACGGACAGACATGGCTTTAACTTCTTAAAATGTTGTGAAACGGATTTGGTCCCAACATACTTAGGGTCTTAAGTCACTCCTTCAATGCGTTACACTTTTTTCTGTCCCAAATGATATATACCCTCCTACTCTGTAGAGTGAGGGTATAATTATCCCTCTGGAGCAAAGTTTTCGTAAATCAGGACAGTCGAACCTTTGTGAACCAAAGTCTTTCTTTGAACGTGACATTGATTAACATCACAACTCCAACTAATTTATTGGCAAAATCCCCACTGTGCAAGTTAAAGTTGCACTTAACAAAAGTCCGACACAAATTTGATGGTCATTTTCTTTTTGGTTTAAACGAGTATATATATATGTGTATATGTGTGTGCGTACGTTCAAGTACACGAAAAGTCGTCTGATCTTTTGTAAAATTTCTTTTTGTTAGGAAACTTTTTTGCATTGTTGGTGGTGGTGGTGATGGTGGTCGTAGTGAAGCAGCTCGAGAGCATTGAAATTAAAAGTTTATGAGGTTAAAAGTTGTTTTATTTAATGATTTTTTTAAGTTGGATTTTTTCTTGTGTTTTTTTTTGTGTGGATGAGGGAGTGGTGGAAAAAATGCTGAAACTTTATTAGTTTTTACCTGGGGATGTAAATCCTCTGCCCCTCATCCCATTCACAACTGATGGATTACATTTTGAAAGTTGTGTAAATTTGTTTGGTGGTGGCGGTGCTGGTGTGGCTGAGGGACGAGGCGGATTTGGTATTCCATCATTGTTTAAATTGTTTCGTAATTTCTGTATTTTGTCTGTTGTTGTGTAAAGTTTGTGCTTCAATTTAATGGCTTGAATGAGGATAGAATTTGAGGGTTCAGTTATTGAGAACATTTAAATTTGTGGAGTCAAATGGAATTAAAACAAGTTGAAAGGGGGCGTTTTGCTTGACTTATATATCCTGCAACATTGCGTTCATTTGCATTGTAACTGGTACACTGGAGACGGCCAACTTTAAGCATTTTTTATACCCCAACTCTACAAAGTCGAAGGGTAACATATTGTTTGTGCCATGTCCGTCTGTCTGGATGACTTCTGACAATTCAAACTTTGCACATGGTAATATTTTTTCCAAACTTAGCTTAAGTTCGAAGATGGGCGAAATTGCCACGCCCCTTCTGGTACCTCCCACAAAAATTACCCTATGTTTAATTAAAACCAATGTAACTTCCACGCGAATCTTCGGAATCAACTCTATTTTGGTATTTGATAATGTTTTTATAATCACTTTAAGTGTATTTAATATGGCGGATTTTGCCACGCCCCACAGTGGTCCAAACCATCAATTTAGCCGGAAAAAAGTCATAACTTGCTTTTGAGAAGACTTATCGAGGTGAAACTTTGCATGCCTAATGTTTTTATTAAAATAGAGGTTTGCACCAGAAATGGGCGTGGGATAGTTCTAGCTAGAAACAATAATCATTCGATTTTATATAACTTTATCTTTTATTTAGAAGCACAAACGAGCATAATAAAAATATGAACAATAATAGGTTTGAATATTTTATTCAGAATCTGCTTCACTTTCTGAATCGACTTGCGGCTCGGACATTAATGCGTCAGGCGCATCCGAAAGCAATGCTAGTACTTCTACAGATAAAGGTTCTGCACTCCGATAATGAAGAGATGTCTTTGTTGATAAAGATGATATAAGAGGATCCGACGACAAAAGGAGATAGTGAAATAGATCATACATTGTTTTTTTTCGAGACATTTTTCGTGTGTGATTCTCTCGTATATTCCTGAAATCCTTATTTCGGGATTCCAGAGCTTCTTCGGACAACATTCCAATAGGTAGTGCGGCATATAATATCTGCACCATGCAATAGAATTTTGTGAACACTTGATGGCATGTAATACCACGAATACAATTGTATGTATAGCTTTGCTGTGTCCATCGCATACATTCGAAATGCTTCCACATTAACAGCAAAGCCGCAGGACATAGTGGTTAAAATCACTGCAAACCTCTTTATCAAATCTTCATCGATACCAGTTATTTCTGAGGCTAGAGTTTGTTGTTGGAAAAATCTTCAAGCCGTGTTGCCGTCATTCGTTGTTCCACATCCCGGCTTAGGAATATCTACCAGCAAATCCATCTCTTTTCTCAAACGGTCAATAATTGTTTTCTTTGTTGCCTCATTCACGGCCTTATCGGAATCTCCTCTGGTTTGCCATTTTTGAACATTTAGTTTATAGGCAATATGAAGGACACATTCAAAACACCTTATCCAAGCTTGCAATGTTGACAGGCCATACTCATAAAGGTTTTCTTTTGGCTGTAATTTTTCAAGTGCACTCAAGTCATTCATTATCTTTGGTGAAGCTCCACAAATTCCACAACGTTGGGAAGAAGAATTTGCTATTGTTGAGAATATTTTCCCATCAATCATCGTCAAATAAAATTTATGGGTGACATTAATTACTTCGCCATCTTCACAGATTTGTGTTGGAACTATTGCAGCTATTTGAGCTTTTATCGCAGCTATTTCTTTTTCAGCTAGCGACTTAGTCTCTTTTTCAAAAATAAGTTTGATTGGCCTACAAAATCTTACAGAAGATGGGCGTAGATTGTGCCAAATAAGTTTATTATCGTCTTTGAGCTGCAGAGAAACCAAACAAATTGCAAACAAATATTCATCTGTTTTATCTTCGTGACTGTCCCCGAACGCCTGCTTATATCGCGAATGCCCACTGCTGCCATCACATCCCCACTTATAGGACAAAATAAGTTTACCGCATTTGTGTTGTTTTAAAACTTCTTTCTGCTGTTTAAAAAGCCTGTTTGTAGTGTGATCTACCAAATTTTGCAAAGTCACTTCTGCCGATATATCGGAAATTTTAATACCATCTTTTGGATAGCACTCCATTTTGGCAGCCAAAAGCTTGTGGTATGATGGGTAGATGTCGGCATTATGATTTTTTGCACCTGAACGCATTAGGGTATAAGTGTCGATATACAACACTAAAGCCTCTTCGTTCGTGAAAGGTATCGGTCCTTTACAAGAAAAATTCAATTTTTTTTTCATTGCTGACGCTTTCGACGGAGAAGAACCTACGCATTTGACAATGCTCGCAGCATGTCTCTTTCCACATTTATAAAGGCTTGTTCCAGCAGCAAAGGTTAATTCTTCCGGCGACCAACTCTCCAATAAATGCGCTACTTTCATTCTTTTTGCCCTCTCTCCTTGATCTAAAAATTCCTTCAAAGGTCTTCCATGCTTAGATGTTGACGGTCCCTCTATTGTTCCTTCTTCAAGATCTGTTGATGAAGGTTCAGCAGGAATAGCAAATATTCCGTCTAACCAACTTTGATTAGAAGCCTCAAATACGAGCTTTGTTCGATTGGCCTGTATCCACTTTTTTTCAGAATACATATAAATATGTGAACCGATTGTTGCACTTCTTTACAATAACTGCCGTCTCCTTCACTTTCAAGTCCAATCTTAGAGAAAACGTAAGTTAAAACAGCTTTTTTTATTTTGCTGTTTCTCTTTGTACCAAACATTGTACAGTTCCTTCCTTGCAATCGACATTTTTCACTGTAAACAAAAAAAAACGTTTAGGCAAAAACTGGCGGCTGATTTTGCAAACATTGACACGTAGACATCACACACTTTACAAAAAGCCATAAACTATAGTATAAGTCGCGTAAAGTCCTACTTAAAACCTTCATGGAACTTGGACATTAAAGAAATTTTCACGGACTTGACACTTATGTACAAGAATGATTTTTTATCTAAACAAAATACCACATTGAATATAAATTTCGAGTAATATTTATTCATACCTTCACGTTAATTCACTTTGTCAACAAAAAATATTATTAAAACTTTTTTTATTTGTTTTACAATCGCTCCAATTGTGTAATTAGAAAACGAGTATGTGTCAATATTATAGCGCCAACGTAATCACATGTTTTTAAAACAATAAAGCGAAGCTATAATCGCAAATTGAAGCAAAACAAATATACCGTTATGCACAGTGGACTCTTGCTCACTTATTATCAAACAAAATTTTTGATTCCAACAAAGTCGAAAAAGATACTTTTTTCCGACTAGATTAGTGTTTGGGACCACCGTGCGCCCCTTCCCATACCTCATGCACAATTGGTAAACTTAAATCCTTTATAACTTCTATACTGATGTCTGGAGTACACTATGGCTTAATAGTCTACCATGTTTTAGAATTGTTTTTACAAATGTGTATGCTGGGACCACGAACCATTCTTACCTTCCACACAAATTATCCGGCCTTAAAGTTATTACAACTATTACATATCGAAGGCTTCTATTAAAAAATGGCTGTGAGCTATTTTCTTGAAAATGTGTTTTTGATGTCAAGCTATTCTCTGATTTGGCTGTCGTCTATCACATAAATTTGGAGAAGACATTTTTTCTAAAGCCATTTTTCAAATATTATTGATTTGGCTATACACTCACACGTTAGTTTGTGACTGCAAAAGTGGCTATGAACATAAATTCAAAATGAAAAAAATCCGCCTAGCTTTTTTATAATATTGAGAATACCAAAAAATGTTTTGGCACATGATTTCTAACTTCATGGAGTAAATTTGTGTCAGAAAAGATTCAGGATATAGAAATATAAAATATAAGCAATAGCAAACAAAAATTAGATTTTTCAACAAATGCATCGATTTTCGCCACTGACTACATAAATGTTACAAGCGACATTGGTTCTTAATGCACAAACAAATATTCAGTCGGGTCCGTTGGCATGCAAATCATTTTAGCCATATTTCCCGCGAAAATGAAAATTTCCCAAAAATAGGGAGCATCTACCGAAATATTTATACGCCGCGGATTCAAATTCCTACTGCCAATATTCAATAATTTTTGACCAAAAACACATTTGTCAGTTCTGTAACAAAATGAAATTAAGTCAGGTAAAAGAGGCGTTAGGTTCGGCCGGGTCGAACTTTATATACCCTCCACCATGGATTGCTTTCCACAGAGGCTGTCGATTTTCGTAGAAGTTCAGTAACATTACAGGAAAATGACATTTTTTAAATATAACCAAACCAAAACAAATAAAAAATGAAAAAAATATTTTATAAATAAATGCAATATTTTAATAATTTCAAACCACGCTTATAAGGCAAGGCTACCAATACGTCTATACTAAATATATCGAAATAATAATTCAAGTCAAGTCAAAAAGTAAATATAAGACAGAAATTGACAGATAGATTACAATCGGTTGTATTTCCATTCCATTTTAATTCCAAAGGTTAAATTCGATTATCTCACGTACATAGTGCAGTCAGAGGAATGTATACATCGATTTTCATGATTCTATCTGCACCCATTTGGTTGGTACCATTTTACCCTTATCCCTCTCCTGCCGGAATTTTCTTTTTAATAAACATGTAATCTATAGATATTGGGGGATATGCAGGACATGCGTAACAGGATGCTTCTTAAAATCCTTATAATGCAGATTGAAATTTTTCTTCATTTTAAAAATCTTTATTATGTATTACTTAGTATGGAAAAGACAGTTTTCCTTGTACTCAAAGTAATCCTAGAAAAATAAGATGGAATTTTAAACAATTTTAATTACAAGAAACTCAAATAATTGAAATTTAAGACTTGTTGGGTATCTTTTGAAGAATCTTTGTTACATATGTACACAAAAATAAAATTTATTAATTCTGCAAAATATGGGATTTTATAGGACTAACTCGTGATGTTGCTTATAGGCAACATTGGGCATGAGATGGTTAAGCGTACGACTTTCTCAAATCTTTTTATTTTACTTATCTACGAAATTAGAGGAATGTACACACCGAATTTCATCATTTTAGCTGCCTCCGTTTAGTTGGTACCATTTTTATCAATCAAATCGACAGAATTTAATTAAATTGCATCGTCATTCCTTTGTATTTAAATTGTCAAATTATTACGACATTTACTTTGTTTTGAGTTTACTTCTGGAGGCCACAAGTAATAAATTAGATATGATTCGATGTCGTCAAAATTGTGTATCATCGTTGTGCTACAAAACATCTCAAGTCACATAATTGTGTTTCAGAGCTATTGATGATTTAAAGTTTCTTTGCTACACCCAGTTGGGCGAAAGAACGAGTTGTTAACCGGTTTTCGATATCGATTTTCACATCTCTATTCTGAATCAATCGGGTCTATATCGCATCCTTTTTGGTGTTACAAACAAATGGACGATGACATTATGTCCCAGTAGAAGATAGAAATATTCATAGACAAAATGTTGATGTTAAAAATGAATTTTTAGGCCCGAACATAAGTTACCGCGTAGGGTATATAAGATTCAACCCGCCCTTTTTACTAGATTCCTCCGAGGTGGCATACAGATGCATTCTTGTTTGTCAGACAAAGCAAAATCTACAAATTTAAATTCCATCAATGGATTTTTTTACTTATATGAAAAGGAAAACATTTTTAATTGGATGAACCACAAACATTTAACTGGTCGCCCATTCCACTTAAAGTCCAACCGGGCATCACTGAACAAACTATGTCAACTGTCGTGCTCTGTTTCAAAAAAAGTAAAAACTTTTTCCATATCATGTTCTGTAGTTTTCTATCCCGCTGCCATGTCACCATACAGTGGTCAACTTTATTAAAGGTAACCGAATGAAGTGGAAGTTTTGAGTCTGTTTGCCGCCTCTTTTATTTTTTTGGTCACTTGGTTACTTCGTGTGATTTATGTATATTGGCATAAACTTTTGTTGTCCCCGTAACGATGACTAGGCTATGGAATAGCGGATGATGAAAATAACGTCAAGCGCAGAGGAGGACAACAAAACATGTACTGCTGTAGGTACGAGTGTAAAATGTAGCGAACTTCCGTTTTCTGTGTCGTACCAGTTTCCACACCATAACCGTGCCAAAAAGTCTGGCAACTCTCAAAGTTTACACATCCAGTTCGAAGATTTAACAACAATGATAAGTAAAATTTTGATTCATTCTCAAAATAACGCTACAACAACAAAATTTGCATTAATGTAAATTAAATTCTTTACTCAAAATAAAAAAATATTTTTCACATTGGCCAACTACAATATAAAAAGTTGTATCAAAACAAATTAAAAAAAATTGTGTTACTTTTTTAACTTAGCCAAAATTTTGACTTACACTGGATAAGGCATATTTTAACACAAAAATATTTTAAAAAAATTATTTTCACACACATTGAAATTACTATAGGCGACAATTTAAAAAAATGGGGGTATAGCATGTATGTCATTCCGTTTGAAACACCTGAGTATATATATATTCTTGATCGTCATCTGGCCATGTCCGTCTACCCGTCCACACGTCTGCAACTGGGCGAAATCAGACCAAAGGGAAATTTTTTCCCCTCAAAAGGACTGCAAAATCCCTAATAGCCTGTATTTCTAATAGCAACAGCTAGAAATACGATTTGTACATTATTTTAATCGAAATTCGTACATTTAAGGGGTAAAATGAGAATAGAGGGATAGATATGGTACCAACCAAGCGGCTGCACCTAGAATAATGAAATCTGATGTATACATTAGAGCGTACCAGATTACAAGTAAAAAAAAAAGTTCGCCGTACGCCTTCGAATATGAAGTATTATTGAAAGGTAGTTTAAAATTTTTTTTTTATTTTTTTAAGCCGAACGTAGGGGTCGCGCTTTTACATTTTTCTATATAACTTCTGTATTTACCCAATAAGCACATCGGATCCGAATCGGATCCGATTTCTCTGATTTGGTTTCGAGAACGGGTCCGATTTCGGTGCGAGATCGGTCACGAGAACGTTAGCAATTCCCTCTTCGATATCGGACCGAGAATTGAGTCCGATTTCGAAATGATATCGGACCCGAACTCAAAACGATTTAGGAACCAACATCGAAGTGAGTTCGGATCCGATTTAGATATGAGTTCGTATCCGATCTCCAAATGATTTCGTATCCGAAAACGAAATGAATTCTGATCCGTTGCCGAAACGATTTTTGATCCTGCATAATTTAGCATAAAATAATAAGGCGGAACAAATTCAATTTTTACGCATTTATTTATAGCATAGGTAAGTATAAACGATTACAAACTATCTTATAGTAATAAGCTGTTAGATTGCGATTAAGATTGGTAATCAATTAGATTACGTTTTAAAAATAATTGTAATAACTATATAATTCTCTATTACAATTCCTTCTCAATTAGTAATCAGAATTTGTCCTTGTCAATTAGTAATCAGAATTTGTTTGATAGAGAATTATATAGTTATTACAATTATTTTTAAAACGTAATCCAATTGGTTACTAATCTTAATCGCCATCCGAATCGGAACAGAGAAAGCGGAGTCCGACATCTCGGACTCAAATCGGATCCGAATCAGAACAGAGAAAGCGGAGTCCGACATCTCGGACTCAAATCGGATCCGAATCAGAACAGAGAAAGCGGAGTCCGACATCTCGGACTCAAATCGGATCCGAATCGGAACAGAGAAAGCGGAGTCCGACATCTCGGACTCAAATCGGATCCGAATCGGAACAGAGAAAGCGGAGTCCGACATCTCGGACTCAAATCGGATCCGAATCGGAACAGAGAAAGCGGAGTCCGACATCTCGGACTCAAATCGGATCCGAATCGGAACAGAGAAAGCGGAGTCCGACATCTCGGACTCAAATCGGATCCGAATCGGAACAGAGAAAGCGAGAAACCGAGATGTCGGACTCAAATCGGATCCGAATCGGATCCGAGTCCGACTTTGTGCTTATTGGGTATAAACGGATTTTAAAGTGTGATACATCGATGTTTTTGTCTCGACAAGGCCGATTTTTTTGTTTTTGAAGTCATTGAGCTCAAGCAGGATTCATGATTTTATGCGAGCTTTAATTTTCTGATATTAGAGTGGTACATTAGGGTAGTAGCAACTGAGATATGATGGGTAAGTACCAGAAGGGGGTGCTTCATAATACTTCATATTCGAAGGTGTACGGCGAACTTTTTTTTGAGGTACGCCCTAGTATACATTCATCTGATTGCGTAGACACGTTAATTAAGGGATTTTTCGAAATTCATACTTTCAGGGGGTAAAGTGGAAAAAGAATCAAGAAATTCAGTTTTATAAAAAATAAATAGCAGCAGTCAAAATTTCATCATCATTCAACAATCCCATTTTCATTTCTGGGGTAACCGCATTTCTGAATCTTTTCATACCCTCCACCACCAGGATGGGGGTATATTCACTTTGTCATTCCGTTTGCAACACCTTGAAATATTCAACGGAGACCCCATAAAGTATATATATTCTGTATCCTGGTAAAATTCTAAGACGATTTAGCCATGTCCGTCTGTCTGTCTGTCTGTTGAAAGCACGTTAACCTCCGAACGAAATTATCTAGGAGGTTGAAATTTTCCGTAAATGTGTCTTATGGTTGTAGATCGCCTGGGATTGAAAGTGGGCGAAATCGAGCCAGAGGGAAAAATTTTTCCCTCATAAGGACTGAAAATACCCCTAATATTTAGATTATTTAAGCATTTTTTTGAAAATTTCCGATTTTTATACACTTGAAATTTGTTTCGTACCTTCCTCCAGTAACGTTGAATGACAAAAAAGTACAAAAAATATTTAGGGGATGAAATGGGACAAAAGGGATAAAAATAGTACCTTTGATACGACAACATCTAGAAACATGAAATTCGGTGTACACGTCCCTATAATTACGTTGACACATAAAATAGACAGATTTTTCGAAATTTCTACCTTTAAGGGTTACAATTGGAAAAGAGGGATTGAAATGGTACCAACCAAACCGCTGAAGATAAAATCTCGAAATTCGGTGTATGCATTTATCTGGCTGTGCAGACGCGAAACATAACTGATTTTTTCGAAAATTGTACTTTTAGGTGGAAAATGGGGCGAAAGGGATAAAAATGGTAAAATGGTAGAGTACATTTCTGAAGATTGCTCCCTCATGTTCACTTTTTGATTACAATTGCAGTGTTATATACGAGTTATTCCGATTATTGTATCATCATCTTTAATCAGATTAAAAAAATTTGTAGAAAAGAGATCCATTGAGAATGAATGTTTGTTGTAGTTTTATTCACATATTTGACTTAAAAAATTTAAAAGAATATAAATATGAGTCATTCCATGTCACGCGGTACGGTTTTTGACCACGATAGCTGCGATTGTTTTGAAAGCTTGAGTATGTATTATTATCATAAAACTGTTGCATACGTATACGTATTTGGGAAAAATGTGAATTTTTGTTCACTAGTTATGACCACTTTAACAGTGAAAACAAATAGAAACGGCGATAACTTCGGCCGGGCCGAACTCTATATACTCTCCACCATGGATTGCATTCCTCAGAGGCTGCCGATTTTCGTAGAAGATGAGATGAGATTTTATGCCTCATCATTAGTTAAGTACAGATCTTCCGATAAAATAGAGTAGTTATCGTTAATTGTTTGCATAATGAGGAGGTTGGTAATCGGAAAGGAGGTTGGTATCGTTCAACGAAAGCAGAACGGATAGTCAAAAAAGTCATTGTCGTCTTCAAGAGTTAATATTTTACTAAATGTTTGATACCATCCATTGATTGCAAGAAACATTTTTCTTTACCGTATATTTCAGCAGACGGCTGTCCAGCTTTTCCACACAAAATTTGCCGAGAAAGTGGTACGTGCATTGTTCGTTGTTTCTCGAACCAAGAATATAAGATTCATCTCTAGTTGATGCCTTCCTCTTCTTTAAAATTTTACGATATAATGTTGTAGCAGATCTAAAGCTAATACGTTGTCTTTGCCTACCTACCTTACCTTACCTAAGAAAAATGAGAAAAAAATACATTTAATTCATTAAAAAATGTAATTTTTGAGATAAATGATCGGATGTTTATTTCATAATAAAGAGGAAGGTATGCCGTTAATAATGAAAAACAACATCTGCCAAATGGCCACCACGACCACGCTTATAGGACCATATCCTTTTCAAGAAATTTTCCATAACCAAATCGCAAAGTGGCTGCCTCACGAATTCTATCTTTGAGATCTTGAATCGACGCTGGGCTGTTGGCGTAGACCTTATCTTTCACGTGGCCCCAAAGGAAGGAGTCGCAAGGTGTTAAATCACAAGATCTCGGTTGCCAATTGTGATCACCTCTTCGAGAGATAACATGGGCCGCAAACTTTTCCCGTAAAAGAGCAATGGTTTCGTTGCTTGTGTGTCACGTAGAACCGTCTTGTTGAAAGTAACGTTGGCCAGATTAATACCATCCAACTCCGACCATAAAAAATCATTAATCATCTCTCGATAGCGCAATCCGTTCACCGTGACTGTTGATCCAATATCATTTTCGAAAAAGTAAGGTCCAATGACCCCGACGGACCATAAACCGCACCAGACAGCCACACGATGAGGATGCAGAGGCTTCTCAACAATAACTCTTGGGTTTTCCGAGCCCCAGATGCGACAATTTTGCTTGTAGACGTAGCCACCGAGGTGGAAATGGGCCCATCAGTCAAGATGATTTTTCGACGGAATTTTGGATCATTTTCATTCATCTCAAGGACCCAATCAGCTAAGACACGACGTTGTTGACGATCGGCCGACTTGAGTTCTTGTGTTAACTGAACTTTATAAGCCTTTAAACCCAAGTCTTTAAGCAAAATGTGGTGTAATGACGATTGACACCTCTTGTTGGAAACCTCTGTACATGTGAGAAATTCCATCTCATGCCATGCCATGACTACGATTTTTCAGAAAACCTCGAAAAGTTTTTGCTTTACATTTTTTAACGTGTCTTAGGAAACCAATCATAAAATTTTATTTGCTGCTATTGTATACATCCACATTTGTGGAATTTTGTGGAAGTTATTTGTGTTGTAAAGGGATCGTGTTTTTAATTATTTTTTGGAGAATAAGCTGTCTAATCGTTGCCGATGGGTTGGGATGAAAAATGGACGAAGATAGAGAGAGATAACAATAGGAAGTATTTACGTATTTTTTGAAAAATCCATATATTCACCTCGAATTTGGAACGAAAATACCCATTATAGCGACTGTAGCAATCGCTCATATCGCTACATCAGCGGATCCCTATAACCAATCACACGAAAATTATTGACGACATTCAAACTTGTGGATATTTGTGTATTCGTATCAAATAAACTGAAACTTCCTCCACGTCATGTTCGTGCTGGTGATTGAAACTTATTTAAAATTGAAATGACTTTACGGGGAAACAATTTTAATTTTCGCTTCCCTCACCCTCTCACTCACAGAGATAAAACTTATTTTATGCATGGAATTTTGTCGCGTTCCGTAAACACATCAAGCATTCCCACTACGTCAAACAGAATGACGAATAACCTGCCGAACACCACAGAACTCAGTAGCGGAAAGAGGAGTATCGCAAGCCTACCAGGAACCTAAACATTTTCGATATGTGTTATTATATATAAATGGATCGAAACTTTAAAAATCCTCACAAACTTAAAAATGTCTTAAACGAATGGAGGTACTCACACACACAGGTAAGATCATCCAGTAGCCCCCATGCATATCAACGAATGTCTTCGTGATCTCTTAGAAGACGTAGAAGAGGCCTCTTTGCAGTTGTCTTTGATTAATCAGTTGGACATGTCTAGCCACAGTTACCCTAGGATTGGAATATGTCCAAAGAAGACCCACTAGCATGTTTGTTTGCTAAAGGCATATTTAAATGAGTAGTGATCGCAGGCCTCCCAATGTCCGCACCTGTGCCCTCATTATAGCATTCAACTAGTACACATGCACACACAAACAACTCAATAGTCGTTCTGATGTGTGTACAAATGTCGATTATAAATTTTCGCCTTACTGTGTAAAACTACAGGATGTCAAAGAACAATGCCGGAAATTAATGTCGTTTGTTTATAATTGATTGCATTTTGTAAATTATTTCACGGTTTCATACTCCCAACTCCCGGCGGACTTGCCAGATCCGGTGGGTTTATCTCCAACACTGGGGGATTTTTCAATTGTCAATAAAAATTGAAATATTCGTGGATATTTCTAAAATTTGATTTGGTGATATTTGAAGAATTTTGAAATTTATTTGAATTTTTTTAAATATTCGAATGATGGCAGCGGATTTTCGTGGGGATTTCTTAAAATAACACGGAGATTTTTTGGGCATATTTGAAAAATTTTGAAATCTTTTTAATATTTTTTTGCAATTGAACTTGCATTCGGGCTCCAAAAATATTGTTTCTAACAAGTTTTCTAACAAAAACAACAAATTTATACAAAGCGTTGCATTTTTTACGGTATTGTTTACACGCCATTTTGAATCTGCCAAGATTCTCGTCAGGATGGCATTATTATGTAACAAGTGAACACGACCATTCAGACATACATAGATCCATTCAGGAGTACCCCAGGATACAGTGCTAAAACCTAGACTGTTCGCCACATTCACAGGCTGGGTCTCCGGCCATGCAAATGAAAAAAAAAACAGGTAAAACAGGCATTAATTTCAGCCGGGCCGAATTTTATGTACCCTCCATGCTGGATTTCAAAAGTGGCAGCTACCGAAATACCGGGTGATTGAAAATAACACTTCTTGTTGGAAATCCCTGTACATGTGAGAAATTCCATGTCAAGCGTGGCAGCAACAGTTTCACACGACTAGGATTTTTCTGAAAACCTCAAAAAGTTTCTTCTTTACACATATTTGGATTTTCGTAGAATTGCAGTAACACTTCAGGAAAATGCTAATTTTTTTAATATAGCCAAACCAAAGCATAAAAAACATTAAGGAAAGTCTAGTCTTCCAATTCAAGTAGAACGTGTTATGCTCAATTTGAAGAAGTTCTCTGAAAATACGTGGTTTCTGGGGCGGAAAAAGTCAGCCGGGAGCGAAATTTCTATGGGAGCCATATATAAATCTTAACCGATCTGCCCCATTTTCACCATGGGTGTTTCTAGTGGAAAAATATTTTGCCAAATTTGAAGAAGATCTGTTAAAACATGCGGTTTCTAGAGCAGAAAAATCCAAATCAGGATCGAAATTTGAATGGGACCTATATATAAATCTGAACAGATTTGACATAATTCCACCACAGGTGTTCTTAGTTTAAATATAAGACGTTTTGCCACATTTGAAAACAATCTGATAAAATATGTGGCTTCTAGAGCGGAAAAAGACAAATTGAGAGCGAAATATGTATGGGAGCTATATATAAATCTGAACCGATCTGACCAATTTTCAATATGGGTGTTTCTAGTTGAAATATGAGATATTTTGCCAAACTTGAAGAAAATCTTTTAAAATATGTAGTATCTAGAGTGAAAAGAGTCAAATCGGGAGTGAAATTCGTATGGGGACTATATATAAATCTGAACCTATTTTCTTCAATTTAAATAGAGTTCGTCCTTATCGCGCAAAACTTCGTTGTGAAAAGTGTGATGTGATTCTGGCTACAATTACGACCTGTACTTTGACTAAAAGAATAGATGGACGAACGAACAGACGGACAGACATGCTAAATCGATTCAAAAAGTGATTCTAAGTCGATCGTTATAATTAACAATGGGTCTATCTCGCTTTTTTCACGCTTTTTTTTTTCAAAAAATTAACAAATACATAATATTCTCGTGGAGTGTATAAAAATATTGAAAAAATAAGTTTGTAAATAAATATAAAATTTTTATTATTTCAAACCACGTTTATAAGGCAAGGCTATCAATACATTTATATTATACATACATTTATATCGAAATAATACTTCAATCCAATTCAAAAAACAAATATAAGACTGCAATCTTCGTAAAAGCTTAAAAACCATAAACATTTTGCTATTTTAATAGCAGAAGTATACATTTTGAAAATCTATTATCTCTCATGTACACAGTGCACGACAACCTAACTTTCTGATTCTTCCATTAAGCCTAAAAGCAACAAAATAAAGTAAGAATTTAGAAAAAAATATTTTACGTGTCTTAAGTTGGTACCATTTTTATCCATTGGTTCCCATTGTATCTCTCGAAAGTACGAATTTGGAAAAACCTATTAGTATTTCGTGTGTACTCAGTCAGAGGAATGTATACACCGAATTCCATGATTCGAGCTGCATCCATTTGGTTCGTACAATTGTTATCCCCTTATTGCATTTTACTCCCTAAAATTACGAATTTCAAAAAATTTCGCAATCAAAGAAATGTATACAACGAATTTTTTATGTACAGCCGTTTGGTTGGTACCATTTTTATCCCTCTATTCCCACTTTACCCCTTAAAAGTAAGAATTTGGTAAAAAAACACTTTTATAAAGGGTGTCCCAAGAAGAACGCAATTTTTAAATCTGGCAACATTCGAAGTGTCATTGTTTGACAATTGAACAATTGTTATTGTTTGTTAGTAGAAGGTACGAGGTTAGTAAAAATGGAGCGCTACACGAATGAACAACGCATTCTCATTGTGAAATTGTTTTACCAAAATGGTGAAAGTTTTGCGGCTACAGTTCGCAAATTGCGATCAATTTGGGGTCACAATAATGCTCCAAAAGAGTCAACTGTAAAGAGATTAATGGATAAATTTGCCGAAACTGGGTCTGTTAGTGATGTAAAGACAACAACGCGCCGTCGACCAGGTCGATCGACCGAAAATGTCGCAGCTGTACGTGATGATGTCGCTCAAACTCCTTCCACCTCAATTCGACACCGAGCTCAGCAAATTGGTGTCTCCAAATCCACTTTGCAGCGAATTTTGACGAACGATTTGCATCTTCATGCATACAAAGTTCAATTGACTCAGGAACTGAAGCCAACTGACCATGGACAGCGAAGGGAGTTCGTTAATTGGGTATTGGAGAGACAACATGAAAATGCTGATTTTGCCGATAAAATCATCTTCAGTGACGAGGCCCATTTTCATCTTGATGGCTTCGTCAATAGGCAGAATTGTCGCATTTGGGGTGCGGAAAATCCTCGAGTGATTCACGAGAAGCAAATGCATCCTCAACGTGTCACTGTGTGGTGTGGTTTTTGGGCTGGAGGAATCATTGGACCTTTTTTATGAAAATGAGGCAGTCAATGGTGTTCGGTATCGTGAAATGATAACCAGTTTTTCTTGCCTAGAATTGAAGAAATGAATGTGGAGGGCATGTGGTTCCAACAAGACGGCGCCACATGTCATACAGCCAGAGAAAATTAAAAAATTGCGCTCTTCTTGGGACACCCTTTATTATGTATCTACTCAATTAGAAGAATGTACACACCAAATTTCCTGTCTCAGTCGTTTAATAATATCCCTTTTTGTCCCATTTCGTCCCCTACAAATAAAAATCATATTTTTGTCCCATTTCGTCCCCTACAGCGATCTACAACCATAAGACACATGTGGCAAAAATTTGAACCACCTAGCTCATTTCATTCGGCAGCTAGTGTGCTTTCAACAGACAGACTAAGACAAACGTCTTAGAATTTTAACAGGATACATAATACGCATAATGAGGTATATGGTTTGAATTCTTTATAGATTTTTAATTATTATTATTTCTTTCTTTATTTTCAGCATTTTGTGAGGGAGACTTGGGAATTAATTATGAATCATTACACGGTCGAACAGCGTACAAAAATAATTGAATTTTATTTTCCAAGCCAACAGTCACAATTTTGTAAATTTTGTAATGTCAACAAGCAAAACTGGAGGATTTCGGCTATTTGCGTAAAATTCCCCAATAATATGCTGAATTAAAAGAATAATAATAATCACATAAATAACCAGTAAGGGAAGGCTATAGTCGGGCGTGGCCGACTATATGATACACTCCACTTTCACTCAGAATACAATTCAATTCGGAAAAAAAGTGAAGACGGGAAGAATTTTGTATGTTTCCTAATCATAGGCTAATATGTCCTGGTTCAATTTGTCAAATAGAGAAGAACATTTGCATCAGGGCTATATCCGAACATGGAATGAAGTGACCCATTTCTCAATAGGTTCTTCTAGTTCTTAATTTCAAGTAATTCGCTGAAAATACGTTGTTTCTGGGGCGGCAAAATCAAGCCGAAATTTGTATAGGAGCTATATATAAATCTGAACCGATCTAACTCATTTTCATCCTGGGTTTTTCTCATGGAAATATAAGATATTTTGCCAATTTTGAAGAAGATCTGATAAAATATGTGGTATCTAGCGTGAAAAGAGTCAAATCGGGAGTGAAATTCGTATGGGGGCTATATCTAAATCTGAACCGATTTTCTTCAAATTAAATAGCGTTCGTCCTTATACCGAAAAACTTTGTTGTGCAAAGTTTCATTTGGTTCGGGCTATAATTGCGACCTGTACTTTGATTTCAAGAATAGATTGACAGACGGACGGACGGACATCGTTAAATCGATTCAAAAAGTGATTCTAAGTCGATCGGTTTAATTAACAATGGGTCTATCTCGTCTTTTTGGGTGTTACAAACAAATGCACAAAGACATAATACTCTCGTGGAGTGTATACAAATGTTATAAACCATGTAAACTATATAGCTTATTCTGCACCACCCTGTATACATACTTTGTGGGCCTCCGTCGAATATTTCAAGATGTTACAAACGGAATGACAAAGTGGGGGGTGTATAAAAATAACACGACAAATACTTGATTTTTAGAGGTGTTGTCAGGAGCGTTTAACTCACAGACTATTTGACCCGGCGACGAAATATTTTGCATGATCATCATTAAACAATCCAATCTTCATTTCTGGGGGGTTACTGCAGCAATTTATTTTCGTGGCCCATCCTAATGTACATCTGCACGGAAAACTTTTCATTCTAAATAAATAGACAGTTTTGATAAAATTTAGCCTATCAAAAAGTAAAAATTTTGCAAACATGTTTTCTTCGGTTCCGTTGAAGCTGTAAGAGGAATGTTCGTACGAAAGTCCAAGATTTTAGGACCATCTTCCGCGGTCTTATGAATATTTAGGCCAAATTGCATGATTTTAGATTTAACAGTTGTTTGTAAAACTTGTATCCCTCTCTCGCCACTTACCTTTTAAAAGTAAAAATTTCGGGGAAATCTTTTTATATTCTACGTCACTTCAGGGGATATATGCGTCAGCTGCTTGATAAATGGTACCACCATTATTTGTATGCCTACCAAAAAGTACGAATTTCACAATAATATTTTTGGAGGAAACTTCCAAACCGCAAGTTGGTATCTCTTTGAGCTCCAAGTTATCCCTAAAAACTTTAGGTACACCTGTGCACAAAATTATGCATTAAAATGTATTTAATTTAATTATTATACACTCCACGAGAGTATTATGTCTTTGTGCATTTGTTTGTAACACCCAAAAGGAAGGGAGATAGACCCATACCGATCGGCACTTTCTGAGTCGATTTAGCAATGTCCGTCAGTCTGTCCACCTATTGTTGTAATCACGATACAGGTCGCAATTGTAGCCAGAACCAAACGAAACTTTGCACAACGAAGTTTTTCGGGACAAGGACGAACGCTATTTTATTTGAAGAAAATCGGTTCAGATTTAGATATAGCGCCCATACGAATTTCACTCCCGATTTGACCCTTTTCACTCTAGATTCCACATATTTCAACAGATTTTCTTCAAAATTGGCAAAACACCTTATATTTCAACTGGAAACACCTGTGGTAAAAATGTATTATATCGGTTCAGATTTATATATAGCTCCCATACAAATTTCTCTCCCAATTTGAACTTTTCCTCTCCAGAATCCACATATTTTAACAGATTTTCATCAAAATTGGCAAAACATCATATATTTAAACTAGGTACACCTATGGTGAAAATGGGTCACATCGGTTCAGATTTACATATAGCTCTCATACAAATTTAGTTCCCCCAGAAACCGCGTATTTTCAGAGAATTTCTTAAAATTGAGTTGAGTTAACACGTTATACTTCAACTAGAAGAACTTATTGTGAAAGGTAGTCACTTCATTCCATGTTTGGATATAGCCCCGATACAAATATTATTCTCGATTTGACAAGTTGGACCAGGTCATATTAGCCTGTGATTAGGAAACATACAAAAAATTTTCCCATTTTCACTTTTTTACTGAATTGAATTGTATTCCTATAGAAAGTGGAGTGTATCATATAGTCGGCCCTGCCTGACTTTACTTGTTTATATATTAACAAATTGCAAATAAATAATAAATAAAAATTATGGACAAAGACTACTAATTTATATTATATATATACATTTTTGATTTTCTAATATTTTATAAGATTATCTCTTGGGGATTTCTCTTCACTTATTTGGGTATAAGATCAAAAATATGGCAAAGCCTGACAGTCGGTCGTATTGCAGCCAACATCTGTTACACACTCACATCCAGAAATATGTGTAAAATGTTGCGTGCGTGTGTGCAAATATTTCCAGTTGATTGTGTGTGTTTGTGAGCGTGTATTATGTATTCGTATTGAATTGCATAAATTATTGTGGGAAAGTTAACTTAAGGAATTGCTGTTGTCGTTGCTGTTGTTTTTCGATGTACTTCCGAGAGTTTTCCGGTAACAAGCAATCGCCCGCAGTTGTCAATTGTTGCATATTGCAATTGCACCCACTGCACAGTGATGAAGAGGTCGAAAAATAAAAATTGTGTGTCCGAGATCTCAATTGTTTTTGGGTGCATTACACATAAAATCAATAAAAACAATTATAGATTTATAAACAAATTTGCATTCTATAAAGTATAGATGCGAAATGGTCTTGACCACAACAATCTTGAGCCAGTTCTACATGCCGAAATTAAAGAAATGAAAACAAATAAAAGGGGTTAGGATCAGCCGGGCTGAATCTTATATACTCTCCACCACGGAGTACATCCCATAGTATTAACGGTAGTTTAGTGGCTGTCATATTACTATCATATTAGGAAAATTGTGATATTTTTATGCACATTACTACCCAGCAAAAAATAATTGGAAGTACTTCCGTTTGAAGCACATTTTAATCGCACCTCAAAATCCAAATGTGCATTTTTCCCGTTTGGAGGAAGTTCTTTTCAACAACTTCCAAAAAAGCCGATAGTATGTTATAATTAATAATATGGCAAGGAATTTTTAGTATGTGGTCACAGAGGTAAGGTGTCCGCTTTGCACCTAGAAGGTCTCGGGTGCGAATTGTTGCTCGGGAGAAAACTTTTTTAATTACTTTTATTAATAAACATTGTTTAATATTGTATAATTTTACCAAATAAAAATTTTTTGATTAATTTTATTTAATTATATCCTCCACCTCCAGGATGGGGGTATACTAACTTTGTCATTCCGTTTGTAACACCTTGAAATATAGACCTAAGACCCTATAAAGTATAATATATATTCTTGATCGTCAGAAAATGTCCTTCAGTTTGTTGAAAGCACGCTAGCATCTAAACGAAAGGAGCTAGGACGTCCAAACTTTCCATAAATGCGGCTTATAGTCGTAGGAATTGAAACTGAGCGAAATCGGACCAAAGGGAAAAATGTTTCCCTCACAAGGATTAAAAATATCCATAATAATCACTAATATTTTAGAGTTTTTAAGCATATTTTTACAATATGTCTGCTTGTACTTGTACTTAATAACAAAAACATGTGCCATAAAGTGATCTTTATTCGTAGGGTGTGAAATGGGGCAAAAAGGGATAAAAATGGTACATATCCAACGACAACAGCTAGCAACACGAAATTTGGTGTGCACATTCCTCTAATTAAGTAAATACATAATATAAAAGTATTTTTTCCAACTTCGTACCTTTAAGGGGTAAAATGGTATAAAAATTGTACCAACCAAACGGTGCACTTAGAATAATGAAAGTCGGTGTATACATTCTTCTGATTGCTTAGACACGTAAAATAAAGGGATTTTTCGAAATTCGTACTTTTTGGGATTAAAATGTAAAAAGGGTGTAAAAATAGTACCAACCAAATGACCGCAGCAATTCGGAGTATACATTCCTCTGACTGCGTAGGCACAAAAAATAAAAGGTTTTTTCCAAATTCGTACTTTCGAAGGATACAACGGGTACAGAGGGATAAAAATAGTATCAACTAAACGACTACCACTAGAATGATCTAATTCAGTGCGTACATCCCTCTAATTGCGTAGACACGTAAAATAAAGAGATTTTAGTAAGTCGTCCTTTTAAGGGGGTAAAATAGGAAAAAGTGGATAAAAATGGTATCAACCAATTGGCCGCAGCTAGAATCATAGAATTCGGTGTATACATTGCTCTGACTGCATAGACACGCAAAATAAAAAGATTTTTCCAAATTCGTAATTTTTACTTTTACAACAAAAAATGGTTGAATCATGAAATTAGGTTATTTTGCACTATATACGTGAGATAATTGGTTGTACTTTTGGAATTAAAATAGAATGGAAATACAACCAAGCTTAAGCTTTTTGAAAATATAAATATAAAAATATTTATTTTTTGAATTGACTTGAAGTATTGAAGTATAAACGTATTGATAGCTTTGCCTTATAAGCGTGGCTTGAAATAATAAAAATATTATATATATTTATAAAGTTATTTTTTCAATATTTGTATTTGTTTTTGGTTTGGCTATATTAAAAAATATATAATGTGGACATTTAAAACATTGGACATTTTATGAATATAAAATGTTGGTGACATTTTTATATTTGTAACAAATTATATACGAGTCATTCCATGTCAAGCGGTGCGATTTTTTACCTCGATAGCTGCGATTGTTTTGAAAATTTGTGTATGTATTCTTCTCATAAAAATATTGTATACATATTTGTGGAAAAAAATTTTAAATTTTTTTCACGAGTTATGACCAATGCAACAGTATAAAATATGCTACTATTTTCTTTACCGATTTTAGTGTGTAATAGTAATGAACTAACCTTCAACTACCAGGAAAAAAATGAGTTGCAGAAGACCATTAACAAATTTTAGAAAATAAAGGTCTAGAATGTTTCATCAAGCAGCAGTATCTGACCAAGCTACTTCCTCTATCGACGACACTGCATGTACGCAAACTACATCTCCTTTTCTAGACATTTCATCTATTCAACCTTAAAACGTGTTCATTATACACTCCACGAGAGTAGTATGTCTTTGTGCATTTGTTTGTAACACCCAAAACGAAACGAGATAGGCCCATTGTTAATTATACCGATCGACTAAGAATCACTTTTTGAATCGATTTAGCAATGTCCGTCTGTCCGTCAGAAACACGAATGCTGAAAATGGGTCAGATCGATTTAGATTTATATATAGCTCCCATTCACTCCCGGCTTGACTTTTTTCGCCCCTAGAAACCACAAATTTTCACCAAATTTCTTCAAATTGAACATAACACGTTAGACTTGAGCTGGAAGAAACTATTGTGCAAGTGGGTCACTTTATTCCATGTTTGGTTATAGCCCCGAAACAAATATTCTTCCTGATTTTACAAATTGGGTCAGGTTATATCAGCCTATGATTATGAAACATACAAAAATCCTTCCCTTTTCCACTTTTTTACCGAATTGAATTGTATTCGGATAGAAAGTGGAGTGTCTTATAAGCGTGGTTTGAAATAATAAAAATATTATAAAGAAATTAACATAACTTGAAATATATATTTTTAACAAGTAAGTAAGTTTCAGTCGGCTTAACCGACTTATATATACCCTCACTATCAGAGAACATACTTATATATACGGAAGTTATAAAGAATTAATTTTTACGTAGAGTGCGCAGGTACTAAGAGTTTCGCATAATAAAGCCATAGTGGATTCCATGCAACAGTATAGGAGTATGAAGGATTTAATATTACCTAGGATAGAGACAATTGTGTGGGAGGTAATAGAAGAGGCGTGGGCTATTATTTAGCTTCAAAGTGATTATAAAAACATTTTCAAATATAAAATTGCAAAGGATTTGGACTCCACGTATGGATTTTATGTCGATTTTATTGCATCCAAAGTTTATGCCATTTTGTGTGGCAGGTACCATAAAGGGTGTGGCAATATCGTCTATATTCTATTCGAATGTAACTTCTATAAAATCATTTCCAAATATAAAATTTAACAGTATTTCGATCATTCGTATATAAGTTATAGCAGATCTTATTTTATGTAGGTTAGGGTGATATGTGTGGGAGCTATTAGAAGGAGCGTGGCCATATCCGCCATAGTTTGTACGCTTAAAGTAATTATAATATATACTTTATCAAGTGCCAAAATATAGTTGATTCCGAACATCCATTAGGAAGTTATATTACTTTTATTTTAAATAGTAATATAGACAATTTGCCACGCCCCTTCTGCGTGGCAATTTCGCCCATCTTCTAACTTAAACTAAGTTTGGGAAAAATATTACCATGTACAAAGTTTGAATTGATTCCTTAACTCCTTTCGAGAGTTAACGTGTACACCAGCCAGCCAGACGGAGGGACATACATGGCTCGAACATCTTAAAATGCTGTGAAATGGATTTGGTCCAAACATACCTAGGGTCTTAAGTTACTCCTTCAATGCGTTACACTTATATACCCTCCTACTCTGTAGAGTGAGGGTTTTAAAAAATTGGTTTTGTTTTTGAAATGTGATAAAAAATTAAATATTACCAAATACGCTTCTCCAACTAGAGTTTTATTAAAAGTAAGATTAAACCGAAGTAATGTACAGTCTGTCCTAAAGGAGTTTGCATTTTCACTAATTCAGAGAAATGTATCCAAAATTTAATAAATTTCACCTATGAATAAATGTCATGTAAGCATCGAACATGCAATACTTCTAAGCACTCATTCGAACGAAGTGATGCAGATCTGATAATGAACCCATTTCTCCCAATGAGAACTCTATGTGAGAATCACGTATGTTTCGTCCAAACAAGACTTAATTTCATATCATCTCTTCACCGGTTAAACCCATGTTTAACAACTTCTCCGTCATGTTATTTTTTGCTGGATCTATAAAAATCCAACTACAAAGTACATACCTATTCTGGCGGGTACTTTCCGCAACATTACCACTGTGTGCTGCCGCTATTACTGCTGCTCATTATTCATAGCCTGTGGTGGAAATGTTGCTGCATTCGAGCAACTGTAAAAACTATTGTCCAGCTGTTTGCGCACTTGGTCACGTACGTCAGGCAGGGCCTAGAGAAGTTCTTACTCACACATACACACAAACTGATTTATTTTATATTTAATAAAATATTTAATATGCAAATGTTGGCCGGGGTAACTCGTGAAAAGCTATTTGATAAAAATCGATATAGATTTTTGCTCATTAAATTTAAGAAGTTACGGCAGCAACATCAAATTTGATGAGCCACTAACACTTTTTATCACTCGTCCGCCGCGGAAAAATGTTTTCCACAACAACCTTGTAAGTCAAGCCGCCAGAAAACAAATGCCAGCCGTTGTCATTGAAGCAAATCATCATTAAAATATCCCTTTGGACAGCTTTTTTGCAGTATCATCACATCAATGCATCACATCACATCCCATAAACGAGGCTGACACGCAAAGGCCAACATCAAAATGTCAACTCATTGTTTTTATCATCGACATCGTCGTCATCATCATGAACGTCATCAAACAACAAACAGCAACAAGAGCAACAAAGGCAATGTGAAGATGAATATAATTCAATCAGTCTTGTTTCGTCATGTTTTCACAAATGAGGCTAATTATTGATGACTACGGGTTGTATGCGTGATATTAATTTCATGCATTATAACAATCATTCGCAGTGTGGGCCAACACTTCGCCACAGCCACAGAAATCAATAGAATGTAGGGCGTTTGCGGTGGGCTCACAATGACGGTTATATTAAGGACTGGCCAGAAGTCACTTCACACCACAGAGGAGTTCGAAATAATAGGGTGACATGCCATAACACCATAACACCAAAAGACACAATCGCCGCTTTCAATCTGGGGATAAACACTATAATAATAATTATTGGTATTTTGAGCAATTAATTTTCGGACAGAAACCCTATGAAATGTTGGACACATCACAAAAATCTGTTGAAGTTATGTAATAATAACCAACAATTAATTCAAAATCCCTCACAGTCAGCTACCATCGTACGGTTGGGCTTAAAGAATTTATCCAGGCCACAATCTCAATTTTATCGACAAATATTTATTTACACTCGTTTGCTCGACAAGTTTCATAATAGTTCTGTAAATTACTTTGAATTTATTTTATCTATCTTAAAATGCGTTTTATTCTTACAATTTACTCAATTTTAAACTTTCTTTATAGATGTGATTGCCTGCAACAGCCCCAAACAACGGCAAACATCAGAGGAATAAGGTAAGTCATTTCTTATTACCTTCCACATGCCACATGGTATGTCTATATGTATAGATGTATACAATCTATTTCACCTGTATAGACACGTAGATAAACTTCGTGTCTGATAATATTCAAAACAAAATCAAAAAGTAAACTTTCTACCTGAAATTACTTTGGCAGAATGTTGTTATGGAGTACAACTTGGTTGTTTCGGAATCTTACCTTGACAAGATGTTGACACACGAAATGGATACTTGCAACAGGCAACAGCAGCAGCAGCTGCTGCAGAATTTATGTAGTCAGTAATCATCGAAAATAAAGAAAAGTTTAATCGGTATAGGGTAGCGTAGCTAAAATGCAAAACAACGCAACAGCAATATATATATATATATATATATATATATATATATATATTAATTAAGATGAAGAAGTGTACAGCAGGTTATCCAAAAAGTGTGTTTAAGTTTTTCATTTACATTTGAACATTAGGCAATAGTCCTCAACACCTATAAAATATCATGCTGTGAAGTTAACATACTTTTAGGTATCATATGATAAAGGGTACACCAAAATCAAGTTCCTTTTCACAAATCCAAAAAAAAAGTAAAAAATGCGTTTATATACCCTCCACCATGGATTGCATTCCACAGAGGCTGTCGATTTTCGTAGAAGTGCAGTATTATTACAGGAAAATATAATTTTTTTAATACAGCCAATCCAAATACAAATATTGAAAAAATAATTTCATAAATAAATATAATATTTTTATTATTTCAAAGCACGCATATAAGGCAAGGCTTACATATCGAAGTAATACTTCAAGTCAATTCAAAAAATAAATATTGTTATATTTAATTTTCCAAATGCTTAAATACCATAAATATTGGTAGATAGTGGGTGTTGCAGTTGGTTGTATTTCCATTCTATTTTAATTCCAAAAGTACAAATTTTGAAAATCCGTTATCTCACGTACATAGTGCAAAATAACCTATCTTCTTGATTCAACCAATTTTTGCGGTAAAAGTAAAAAAGTACGAATTTGGAAAAATCTTTTTATTTTCCGTGTCTATACATTCCATACACTGAATTCCATGATTCTACCTACCTACCTACCTGTATCCATTTTATCCCTTGAAAAAACGAATTTGGACAAAACCTTTTATTTTTTGTGTCTACGCAGACAGAGGAATGTCTACACCGCATTTCATTATTCTAGGTGCAGCCGTTTGGTTGGTACCATTTTTATACCTCTATTCCCATGTTACCCCGTAAAAGTACGAATTCGTGTCTCTAGCTGTTGTCGTTTAATAAGTACCATGTTTATCCCTCTTTGGCCATTTCATCCCCTACGAAATTAAAAAAATATGCTTAAATACACTAAAATATTAGGGGTTATTAAGAGTATTTTTTTTTTGGGAGGGAAAAATTTTGCATTCGTGCCGATTTCGTCCAGTTTAAGTCCCAACCGATCTACGCATTTATGGAAAATTTTTATGTCATAGCTCCTTTCGTTTAGATGCTAGCTTGCTTTCAACAGATTAATAGATGGATGTACGGACATGGCTAGATCGTCGTAGAATTTTATGACGATCAAGAATATATATCGAGGGCTTATAGTCATAAGTGGCTATGAACAAAAACACAACTTTTCAGAAGGGCGAAAAAACTGATTTTCTCCTTAATTTTAAGAGTAATTATGTTAATTATTCTACAGTTTAATCTAAAGAGGGTTACTAATTGCTACGATTAAAAAGTTTTCGAAATTTCCTATAATTCGCGGTTTTATGGTTCATAGCCACTTTTGCCCGTTTAAAATTGAACACTATGAATTTTGAAATAAGCACATAAATAAGAATTATTGTAAACTCGATTAGCCTTTTTGAATGAAATGTTGGCAATGTTGTGTAGAAAACGCATTTTCTGGGAATTTAAAGATTCCAGTTTCAGCGAATTTAAAGATTCCAGTTTCATTCGTCAGATTGTTACCATTTTTATCCCTTTTCCAAATTTTTTACAAAAAGTGGATATTGCGGTAGGGCACGGTAAACAAAAAATACAAATTGGATATTTTTGGAAAATTTGCATTTTCGCGGCAAATATGGCTAAAATGATTTTGACACATGACATTTTTGTTTTATGATTTTCTCGCGATCTGGCCAACGGATCCGACAGAATTTTTGTTTGTGTATTAAGAACCAATGTCATATATGTAGCCAGTCGAGAAAATCGCTGCGATTGTTGAAAAATCCAAAATTCGCGGTTGCAATTGCTTATATTTAAACTTTCTCTGATCAGGATTCTGAAACTTTTCTAATATCAATATTCCCAATGAAGTCAGCAATCACATGCCAACAAAATATTTTGGTAGGCTCAATATGACAAAAAGTTACGCGGGTTTTTCTAAATATACATTTCACAATTTTTGACTTTACAGCCACCAATTATCCTATTTTAGCATAATAACTTGGGAAACAAAATGTTTTTAACAGCGAAATGATGGAATTTGATAGTACGATATACCCTAAATCTAGAAAATGCTGAAAAAATGTTTTAAACGAAATCGTTATAACGAATTACAACCTTCGGTTATATGTTGCTCCATTTTTTAACTATATTATTTCTATTATTTTTATATTCATAGCCACTTATGCACTCACAAAAAAACGTGTGAGTTGGTAGCGATATCAGAAAAAATTGAAAAAAAAAAATATTTTCCAAATTTATATGACAGATGACATCCAAATCTGAGATAGTTTACCAACATATAGCATGGTTCATAGCCACTTATGAATATAAGCCCTCGATATACTTTATAGGGTCTCATGTCGATATTCGAAGGTGTTACAAACGGAATGACAAACTTAGTATACCCCCATGATGGAGGTGAAGGGTATAATAATATTTTCCTATAATACTACTGCACTTCTACGAAAATCGACAGCGTCTGTGGAATGCAATCCATGGTGGAGGGTACGAATTTAACGCCGTTTTTACTTGTTTTTATTTCTCATCTGTCCAGTCAGATGAATGTACACACCGAATTTCATGTTTTCAACTTAAGCGGTTTGGTATGTACAATTTTTATCCCTCGTTTCCCATTTTATCCCTTAAAAGTACGAATTTTAAACATCCCTCTATTTTACGTGTCTACGTAATTATAAGGATGTACATACCGAATTACCATTTATATCCTTTTTTCCAATTCCGCCCGATAATTTTTATACCCTACACCACTTCGTGGACTAGTGTATTATAAGTTAGTTTCGCGCCAAATTTTTGTAACACCAAGAAATAATCGAGCTAGACCCAACTTTAAGTATACCGATCGGCTTAGAATCACCAGCTGAGTCGATTTAACGATGTCTGTCTGTCCGTCCGTCTGTCCGTCTGCTGTCCATCTAAGCTTGTTCACACTCTACAGGTCGCAATTGTTGTCCGATTGTCATGAAACTTGGCAGAAGTTATTTTTTCTGGCCAAGGACCATCGGTATTGAATTTGGAGGAAATCGGTTCAGATTTAGATATAGCCCCCATACAAATGTCGCTCCTGATTTGACTTTTTCCGCCCTATAAAGCACATATAGTACCCGATTTTCTTCAAATTTGGCTTAACACCTTATAATCAAACTAGAAATACCTGTGAAATACCTACCCGAAAGCGGGTTTGATCGGTTCAGATTTAGATATAGTCCCCATACAAATGTCGCAACCGATTTCAGTTTTTCCGCTTCAGAAACCACATATTTTACCCGATTTTCTTTAAAATTGGCAGAACATTTTATAATTGAACTAGAAACACCTATGCTGAAAGTGAGTAAGATCGGATTTAGATATAGCCCCCATACAAATTTCGCTTCCGATTTGACTTTTTCCGCTCTAGAAACCACATGTTGTACCGATTTTGGCCAAACTTTAAATATTATATTTCACCAATAAGCATACATGGTGAAAGCGGGTCACATCGTTCCAGGTTTCAATATACTCCCATATAAATGTCATTTCCGATTTAACATTTTTTTGTCAAACACATACATTTACAGGATTCAAAAATCCTTCCCGATTTCACTTTTTTATTGAATTGTAGTGAGATAGAAAGTGGGGTGTATCATATAGTCGGCTCCGTCCGTCTTTAGCCTTTCCATACTTATTTGGGCCCCATTCTGCTCTATTACAGCTCTAGAAACTACATCTTACATCGGATCTTCATCAAATTTTGTAGATCATTATAGAAATATATAGGCGCATGTTTTCGCACAGGCCAAATGTCCGTCCGATTCATCCTATTACCGCTGTATAATCTGTATTTATCATTGGATCTTGATCAATTTTTCCATATCATGGTATATTTACTATACTCGGTATATCTGCTAGAAAATTGGATCAATTAATTTATTATTTACCATACTCATTAAATTTGACTAAAGGTGAATTTATAGTAACTCTATAATTTATATAAACTACATAAAATTGCTCCCATGAAATACATGGGTTTAGTAATCAAAGCGATGTATATACGCAGGGAGTGGTGTAGAGTATTATATAGTCGGCCCCGCCCGACTTTAGCCTTTCCTTACTTGTTTTTGTTTTATTTTTTTATTTTACGTTACATGAGGAATGTACGCAACATATTTCATGTGCATATAAAGCAGAAATTTAGAAAATTGTTTAAATAGTCTAAATATTAGAAGGTCCCTGATAGGGAAAATGTTTTCCCTCTGGGTCGATTTCGCCCATTTTCATTGACAACCGATCTGCAGCTATAAGACACATATGTGGAAAATTTGAACCTCCTAGGTCTTTTTGTTCAGAAGCTAGCGTGCCTTCAACAGACAGGCAGGTTTTTAAGGTTTTATAAACGGAATGACAAAGGTGGAGGATATAAAAAACATTTTTTTCCAATTTAATGGCAACTGTTCCTAAACTACTATTTCTATGTAAAGATGATATTCAGAGGATTTGCAGCACTTACCACTACCTTCAATCCAATTTTTTACTAGACATGTTCGAATTTAGGCTGCCAAAATGACATCACAAACACTAAGGGTACATGTGAAGAAAATTGGAATTCTATGAAAAAAATCTTGGACACAATTATTTTTCGTTGCATACACCACTGATGACACTATGAGTCATGATGTCATACTCACATTTTTGTAAAAGAACAATTTAATCGTTGCATGGGAAATATTTAACCGGATGTATATAGATTCAACAAACTAACGCCCCGGTTAGTAAATTCCCACTTTAACAAGACTACGAGCCTAAGTATTATTTTCCCAACCTTATAATACCACCCTCTTACAGGGCAATGGTAATCAGTAAAGAAACGTTTGCGGCGATGATGTTCCTCCCATTTTGTTGCTAAACTTTAAACGAAATAGCTTAAGACTATATGAAAAGAGAAGAAAAAACTCCCTACCAGTGACCCTACACAGGAGCACTTTGCTAAACACTCTCGGCCACACACATGCTGGTGTAGCATTACAATTTGTTTGGGTAATCATCCAAAGTAAAGTCTACGACATTTGTACGTTCGTCTTGCTGCCTCCACGGCTATCACTTTGCTTTATAGAAAGAAAAGAAAAAAAAAACGAAACAAAAAAACAAGCTTTAAATCGATTTAGAAAAGTCATTTCATATACATTAGGCTGGGTCGCAAGTCTATACAATTCACAGAAATAATTTCCAGTCACTCCAAAGGGCTAAAGTTTGGCTTGTTAAATGATGATTGGCAAAATAACACTGTGCGACTGTCCAAAAACTCTGAGAAGTGATATCATTTTTCTTGTAGGTATTGCCGAGTAGCACAAGAATCTGTATTTGAAGTGGCGTGACATGAACTTGTATTTTTTCAACATTTTTTTAGCGAAAACTTCAATATCTCAGTCAATTACTGACGGATTTGTAAAAACAAAGCGGCGTTTTACTCCTTACTATTACTATGCGGTACGATTACCAAATATATAACGATAACGCAAAAACATTGCCTAAGTTGAAAAATTGCTTAAAAAGTGTGTTTGCTGGACAAAAGTACGTAGATTTTTTAAGTTTTCCTAATTAAGCTATATATCTATCGAAAGCTACTGAGTTATTCTTTTCAAAGATGAGGAAGTGAAAATCAGTTGATAACCAACTAAGTTACAGACTTGTAAGTGTGCAAAGGTACCCGGTTTTTTATCCGTAACTCAAGATTTTGGGGTGTCTGGCAAATTTCAAATACAGATTCTGTTGTACTCGAAAATGTCTACTATAAAAATACTAAAGGGTGATTTTTTAGTTATTATCTTTTTGGCAACACTGGTTTAAACAGCTGATGCACGTTTCGTGTTTTGTTTCACTGTCAAACATCTTCAGTTTGTTCTATAATTTAACCATGAATCGTCTTACAAACGAACAACGATTGCAAATTATTGAATTTTATTATCAAAATGCGTGCTTTGTTAAGAAAGTTCATCGCGCGCTTCCATTTTATGATGAGTTTAATCGACCCACTGAAGCGGCTATTCGGGCAATTGTGACTAAATATTCGGTGCGAAATTACGTTGTTGGACATGCCAAAATTGGACTAAGCGGATGGACCATTTGCGCCGCAGTCAAGGTCAACCTTGGCATGAAATAATCTTCAAACATTAAATTTTATGGGCCGTACTATCGATTCAAATAAAGATTTCATGCATTTTTCTGAATTTTATGTGTTCTTTTTTGAAAAACTTTCCTATAGCTTTTAAAAAATCACCATTTATTTCTTTCTGGAGTGTAACTTGTACCGGGGTTTAGCCGACCTTGAGCAAATCCCTTCTGAATAAACCCTTAAAATTTTTTCTACTGACAATTATTATTTTACAATTTTGTATACATTTTCTTTCTCACTAAATATTTGCTTGTTTCGTATTGATCGAATTATTGGACGTTTATATAGGTATTAGAATTGGCTATAAAAAGTACTGATTATTTTTTCAAATTTCTGGTTTTATTGGGACAGGTTGATTTTTAATAACGGAATAAAATTTCATTCATATGACTACCATGAATGGCTCGGAAGTACCTCAACCGATCTACCCAATTTTTCAGTACATTTTCGATTGTTCCGGCTTGAATCTCTTCAGTGGCAACTTCGATTTCATTTTTCAACGCTTCAGTTGTATCTGGATGGTTTTCGTAACATTCATCCTTAATGGCTCCCCATAGAAAATAATACAAATCACAGTTCCGAGGCGGCCAATTGACATCACAATTTTGTCAGATTATTCGATTTTCAAAAACAGATCGTAAAATATCGATTATTCGGTTGGCTGTGTGACATGTGGGCCCATATTGTAGAGTCAACTGTGGCCCATGGCATTCTCTTGAATTTTGGAAAACAAAAATTCGTTGAGCTTGGCACTGTAACGCTCAACATTGACGCTAACGGCTGCTTCTTCTTAATTTTCGAAGAAAAATGGCTCAATGATGCCGTCAGTCCAAAATCGCTAGCAAACAGTGTCTCGTTGTGGATGTATTGGCCTCTCAATACAACACGTGTGGGTCCTGCGGACCCCATGTGAGGCAATTTTGCTCGTAGACATAGCCACTGAGATGAAAATGAGCTTCATCTGAAAACACGAAAAATTTTCCACGTAAATTACTTACAGTTTGCGTTAAAGAATACTTTGGAAATACGTTTTTAATATTTCCAATTTTTTTCCAGCGTATAACGTCCCATTTTGCAAATGTCAAACATAAACCTGAAAATAACTAGTAAATCAAAAAAAAAATTCTTTTTTCAAATCCATGCTTTATGCAAGCAGAATTCTATTGGGCCTAGAAATTCTTTTTTAGTTATCTTTTGTAGAAGGAAAAATTACTGTTACGTTAATAAATAATAATAATAATAATAAATAATAATAATAATAATAATAATAATAATTAAAAAAATTTTTAAAAACGTAACAGTAATTTTTCCTTCTACAAAAGATAACTAAAAAAGAATTTCTAGGCCCAATAGAATTCTGCTTGCATAAAGCATGGATTTGAAAAAAGAATTTTTTTTTTTTGATTTACTAGTTATAACCTTTCTTTACTGTTGTGCTAAGAAAAACCACAGAAAACGTGTAATTTTACAAAGTTCGAATCAAAAATTCGCCTTTCAAATCCCGCCCATTTGCATATTGTCTAAGCAGGTTACAACTAAATAAACACACACAACAATATAGGAAGATCGTTGTAGAATATACTTAAAAAACTGGTTTTAATTTCGTATGGGAAGGGTCACGGCCACTTTCCGCCCATCTCGGTGTCGAAATACTCTAAAACCGGTTTTAATTTCAGATGGGAAGTGTCACGTCCACTTTCCGCCCATCTTTGCACAACTATTTACACTGGATCAACTCACACAAAATTTCAGCACTCTAGGTCTATGACACCTACTGACCATATTCGATTATATGTTTTAACTTCGTATGTGAGGTACCACGCCCACTTTCCCAATACCGTCCATTTCTGGCACAACTACGCAGGTTTATGCTAGATGCACTTACACAAAATTACAGTAGGTGTAATTTTGGTTTTATCTTCATATGGGAGGTGCCACGCCCACTTTTGCATTACCGCCCATTTTAGGCGCAACTACGCACATTGATGCTAGATGCACTTACACAAAATTTGAGCACTATACGTGTCATAGAACTGACACTATTCGATAATATGTTTTAACTTCGTATGGGAGGTGGTACGCCCACTATTCCAATACCGCCCATTTTTGGCAGAACTACGCACATTGATGGTAGATGCACTTACACAAAATTTCAGCACTCTAGGTGTCATAGAAGTGACAATATTCAATAATAGGTTTTAACTTTGTATGGGAGGTGCCACGCCCCTTTGTCCAATTGGTCAAATTTTTCCATTTCCTTGTATTGTCATCGAAAATGATTAAGTGTGCAAAATTTGAGCAAAATTGGTTGAGAAAAAAGCTTTCAAAAATTGATTTCAAATTTTGTGGCACACAAACATATATAGAAAGTAACCTTATATAAAGCATGGAAAAATGAATGTTCTTCTAGCTTTCAAAGTCAAATATCGACTATTTCAAATTTAAAATTTTACATAGCCCACCCTGTAGAACCTCTTTAAATGTTCTTTAAAGATTTTTTTTATTTTATGAAAAAATAGACAACTTGAATCAACAGCATTCGAATGATGTAAATATCGGAATGAAACCGAAGCCTGTTTTTTTGTAAATATAATTTAAAAATTTTAGTTCTGAGGGACATTTTTTAGAGTATTTTTAACACAAATGAACTCAGAGGCATTATTTTCAATTCAATATTCATTATTAAGGTCACTACATGATTCACAAAAAGTTCTTTCGTAATATGAGTCTTTAGTTGTTACTTGGCACAAAAATTTACGAATAAAAATCTAATAATTCTACCTTTAAATTATTCTTAGAATAGAATAACAATTTATAACGTCTGCCAGTCCATACACTTGAATCAGAATGGTATACGCCTAAAACTTTGGTCAAAATAGAGTTAGTTGACGTTTTCAGCTTTTTCTTTTTCTCATCCCTTCAAAGAATACACAGTTTCAAATGATAAAATTTTTCAAATAATGTTTTAAATACTAATTTGAATACTATGGTGCCGATATAGGTATCATCAAATTAATGAGGAGAATAATTGTTAAAAATACTTTAATTTTCATGGGTCATACTTTTTCAGTTTAGCATTACAATCATTTAAAATGTATCCCTTAAAAATTTAAATATGCTAAAACCAAATAAACCAAGGGGAAATTTTGAATAGGTTATTTATGCTATACTAATAGAGACACATGCTTGACATGTAAAGTATTTTTAACCCGCTTGGTGCTAGTGTGACCATATAGTCACACACAAAAATATTCACCAACGCTTCTGGTGTGGACCACTGATAACATGAAAGTTTTATATCAAAATTCGCAAAAAAAAAGTAATTACAGCACTATTCGGGTTAACAGATATTCTAGTCCTTAATTTGATGCTTATATCGGCAACGTAGTGTACGAATAGGTATTACATACATTTTTTTGAAATTTTGTGGTCCATTTATGGCCAACAGTATGAGGCAATGAAAAACTGAAAACGTCAATTAACTCAGAAACAAGTACGGAAAGGCTAAAGGGAGGACTATATGATACCATCCAATTCCTACCCCACACAATCTTACCCACACTCAGAAAAAAGTGAACCCAATAATGAGTTAAAATGAACAATAAATATCTAAATCTGAACAGATCTTACTATCTTTCGACACAGGTGTTTCTGGTTGCCAAATTTAAAGAAAATCGGGTACAATGTCTGTGAACAGATTTCCATCAGGATGATGGCACAGACGTAGTCTAAAGGAGACAATTTATTAAAACACACAACAATTTAGTTTTTTTCAATATTTATTGCAGCAAGTATTGCTGTTTCGCACGAAGTACCCAAACTACTACATTGACAGTCAGAAAAATTAACGATAGCGCCACCTGCACGTGGATGTTACCGTATTGTCATAAGCACATCAGCTGGCGTCGATCACATGGTCGATCTTTAACCCTCCAGCATCAGCTGATGTCAATCATACTTCAGCAATGTGGTTTCCAAACAAATGCACGAAGACCCTAGTGGAGGATATAAAAATTGGACTAACAATCACCATTTAATGAACATTGCACTCGAAAGAATGATTTTCAAATGTCTTAACTCATATATATTTTCCAAATCTTTATTAAATAATCAATTTTTTTTTGTTTTTGTGACCCAACCTAATGTCCATATGTCCTGTGCATATACTCGTTACACATATTGTATGTATGTACATATATACAGTGCATGTATATTGACTTTATACCAAATTAACTTCATCAACAAAAGAGGACTTCGGCAAAAGTTTTTCCACAGCATCCATTCCCTGCCTCTCTTTGTCGCCGATTCAGCAAATTCGCAAAACAAGAAAATGAAGAGAACACAAACTCATGTTGAAGTTATCGAAAAAAATGTCCCAGTATATACGGGTAAGGTCTCGTCCAATCTTAGTTTATTTCTATCCCAGCCGGCATATCAGTGATAACATTGTTACTAATAACAGCCGTTGAATACCGCAGGCACAGTGGGGAATAGGGAATGAGTGGACCTAATATAATACGGAGTGACAACAATTTTTGGTCATGAAAATGTCTATAAAATTCTGAAAGTAGAGATCAAATATAGCAAAACTATATGCTTAGTTTTAAATTTCCTGGATGATCTTTAAAAGGATTAAACATTTTTGTAGAATATAATTATTCCATAATTTATTTAAAATTTTCTGCTAGTCATAGAACACTAATGAAAAAGGACACTAATTATTTCTTTTTTATAGCCTCAACCACCAGGATGGGGGTATACAAACTTTGTCATTACGTTTATAACACCTTGATATATCGACCTGAGACCCTATAAGGTATATATATTCTAAAAAAGGGAAAAGGGGGATAAAAATTGTACCAACCAAATGACCGCAGCTAAAGTCATGAAATTCGAATTCGTACTTTCAAGTGATGCAGTGGGAACAGAGGGATAAAAATGGTGTCAACTAAACGGTTACAGCTAGAATGATGAAATTCGGTGTGTACATCCCTCTAATTGCGTAGACACGTAAAATAAAGAGATTTTATAAAGTCGTACTCTTAAGGGGTAAAATGGATAAAAGGGGATAAAAATGGTACCAGCCAAATGACCACAGCTAAAATCATGAAATTCAGTGTATACATTCCTCTGACTGCATAGAAACGCCAACTAAAAAGATTTTCGCAAATTCGTACTCATTTACTCGTACGGCAAAAATAGGTTGACTCTTGAGTTGGGTTATCGTACATCAGATAGTGGATTTTAAAAATTTGTACTTTTTGCATTAAAATAGGATGAAAATACACTTTTGAATTGATTTGAAGTATTGTTTCAATATGTAAACGTACTGGTAGCCTTGTCTTATAAGCGTGGTTTGAAATAATAAAAATATTATATTTATTTATATTTTTTTTCAACATTTGTATTTGTTTTGCTTTGGCTATATTAAAAAATATATATTTTCCTGTAATGTTACAGCACTTCTACGCCTCTGTGGAATGCTGGTGGTGGAGGCTATATAAAATTCGGCCCAGCCGAACTTAACGCCTTTTTATACCCTCCCCCTAAGGACCATTGCCATTCCGTTTGTAACACCTTGAAATAATCATCGGATTCCCCATAAAGTATATATTCGGGGTCGTGGTAAAATTATAAGCCTGTCTTTACGTCTGTCTGTTGAAAACACGCTATCTGCCGAACGAAATGAAAATTTCTCTAAATGTGTCCCATGGTTGGGATTGGAAGTGGGCGAAATCGGCGCAGTGGGAAAATTTTTTCCCTAACAAGGACTGAAAATACCCCCTAATATTTAGATTATTTAAGCAATTTTGTTTTTGAAAATTTCTGATTATATGCACTTGAGTTTTGTTGCGTAGCTTTCTCTTGTAGCGTGAAAGCACCAAAAAGTAAATAAAAGTTTTAGCGGGCGAAAGGGAACAAAAAGGGGATAAAAATAGTACCAATGATACGACAACAGCTAGAAGCATGAAATTTGGAATGTACATCCCTGTACATTGTAATTGCGTGGGTACGTAAAATAGAGCGACTTTTCAAAATTCGTAGTTTTAGGGGATACAATTGGGAGGGATAAAAATGGTGCTAACCAAACCGCTGAAGTTGAAATCATGAAATTCAGTGTACGCATTCATCTGACTGTGAATTCGCGCAACAAAAAGGAATTTTTCGAAATTTTTTACTTATAGACGGAAAATGGGGCGAATGGGGATAAAAATGGTACCGCCCAAACGGCGTCAGCTATAATAATGAAATTCGGTGTGTACACTTCGCTTACTGCGTAGACCCGAAAAATGACACATTTCGATATTCCTGCCATCAGGATCTAAATGGGATTTAATTGGGCAACCATACAACGGCTGTTGCTAGAATCATGAAACTAGGTTTGTATATTTCACTCTGTAACATATTGGATCTTCAATATTAGAACTTTTCCTATCAAAATGGTACAGACATTTAGGCTGTAGCTAAAATCATGAAATTGCAAATTGGCAAAACCTGACCTGAGGGAAATTAGTTCTACCTAATAATATTTAAGACATATTTTTCCAATTGAAGTTATATATATATATATATATATATATCTTCTTTTTGCGTTGTGGAAGGAAGATCAGGTATTGGAAGGAGGAAAGAGGGAGTAGTGTCTGTTGACATGTGTTTTGAATCTCTGAATGTCGTAATTGGAGGGAAAGATATTTGCCGGAAGTCGATTCCACATACGGATAGAACAAATTTATTCTGTAATGTGTAGTGCGGCCGGTTGTCCAATCGACAACAAATGGGTGAGCGTTCCTGGAGAGTCGCTTATCTCTACCGAACGTTCTCACGGGCGGTATAAGATCACGAGTTTCCGAAGAACAAACACCATGCAAGTAACGATAGAACAATGGCACACAACCAACATTACGACGGTGTTCAAGGGAGACAGTAGAATTGGATATCCTACCGTCACCTATCAACACCATCGCCCACCTCTGGACACGGTCAAGTAGCTCCAGTGATGAAGCTGGAGCACCCGACCATATGTGGGAGTTGTATTCCATCTTTGGTCTGATGTAGGTAGTGTAGATATTGAGCAGATCAAAGGGTGTGAAATATTTCTTACATCGTTTTAAAAATCCTAAACATGTAAATGCTTCTTTCGAAACATCAAATACATGTTTTGTCCAACGAACATCACGTTGTATTAACATGACTAGAACATCGAGAGTATCTGATTGCTCAATATCTACACCGTTCATTAAAATCGACGACACCGTTGGATCAGTGAATCGCTTGGTCTTACGTGCATTAAAATCTACTCTATTCACTCGACCCCATTCAGAAATGACCAGCAAATCCTGGCTAAGTGACTCATCCATTAATCGCCTTTTCTCCTCAATTTCTTGACGATTTGGTCTATGAACGAATGAGTATGAATGACAGAGGATGCTGTCATCCGCGAATGAGTATATTGGATTCGAAGTCTGATTCAAGAGGTCGTCGATGTAAATAAGAAAAAGGGAGGGGGAAAGGACAGAGCCCTGTGGTAATCCTGCGGTTAATCCATGCTCGACGGATGAGAATCCATCTACAGCAGTACGTACAGTGCGATCTCTGAGGAAGCTCGAAATTAATCGAGAGAAGTCACTACCAACAGCAAATGTAATGTCGACAGCCTCTAATCTGCTGGTAATATTGTTGAATGTACTCCGAGGTGGAGGGTATAAAAGATTCGGCCAGGCCGAACTTAACGCATTTTTACTTGTTGGTTTTCGGAAGTGGAACACAAAATTCTAAATAGGGTCCTTTTAAATAGCAATCCTTTATAAAACTTCGAAGTGTATCGTAAACATTTCCGAGAAAAATATATTCTATGGGCCTTACCGTTCTACTATGCATATATCGAAATTTCATATTTCTAATCCAATATGATAAATTTTTAGATCTATTTTATATTTACTCACTACTTTTTTATATATCCTTAAAATTAATTTTATAAACTGGAGTCTCAACATAACAATAATGTGTATGTCTAATATTGTCTATCTGCCTATGCTCCACTGTGCAATATTGGATCTTTGACAACTTCTGTAGAACAAGTGCTTTGTCCGTTCGAGTGTCACAACATAACAATACTGTGTTTGTCTGCCAGGCTACACCCCACAGTGCAGTATTGGAATTTAAGATAGCTTCTGTAGAGCAAGTGTTTTGTCAGTTGAAGTATACTCTTATGTTTTTCGTTGTTTACTTCTTTACATCGGACTCTATTAAAAAAATGTTTCGAATATGAACACTGTGCAGCAGCAATTGGTTGGTGTCGAAAAACGTGCTAACATAATTTGGCCGAAATGTGCAGCAACATCGGCCGCATCGGTAATCTGATGCGGCACAATCAAAGTGAATCGATGTAAATGAACTATTCTGTGATTGATCGTCATTACAGCACACACACCACCCCCACCCTCATTACGGATTCATGTTGGCAAGTGCCACAAACTGTTGATGGTCCATGGAAATTTGCAATCTCCACAGAGGATACACATCATAAAAAGAGGACACACACACGCACAGAACTGCAGCAGCATCATCGCTAGAGGTGTCTTAAATTCTGTGGTTTATTTGGGTCATTGGATAAATTTGTCATCATATCCTGCAGATGAGTTGAAATGCACTTTACCATTTTGGAATGTCCTGATTTTGGAGTGGTGCGTTACAGTGTTGTGGGCTGTTGCATGGTTGGCAAACTGAATTATTGTTCAGCGTCCAGACCAATCTGCTATAGGCAGTGTAACGAAATTTGGAGGGTAGATCCTGAATATGGCGGACTGATAGAATATTCGTACAGCTAGAGATTACCTAGAGATAAATATGAAATCTTAATTTTAATTAAACTTTAATTAATATTTCTATTTCTAAAAAAAACATAGTAATTTGTATAGGCCCACTTTCAACCAAGTCTCAAATTTACAGAATAAATAGATGTTTAAGTAAAAAAAGTAAAAACGGCGTTAAGTTCGACCGGGCCAAACTTTATATACTCTCCACCATGGATTGCATTCCACAGAGGTTGTCGGTTTTCGTAGAAGTGCAGTAATATTACAGGAAAATATAATTTTTTTAATATAGCCAAACCAAAACAAATAAAAATATTGAAAAGTTAATTTTATAAATAAATATAATATTTTAATTATTTCAAACCACGCTTATAAGGTAATGCTACCAATACGTCAATTCAAAAAATAAATATTCTTATATTTATATTTTCAAAAATATTTGCAAAGCCATAAATATTGGAAGATATTGGGTGCTACAGTTGGTTGTATTTCCATTCTATTTGAATTCCAATAGTACAAATTTTGAAAATCCATTATCAGACGTACATAGTGCAAAATAACCTAACTTCATGATTCAACCAATTTTTTCCGTAAAAGAAAAAGTACGAATTCAGTCAGTCAGAGGAATGTATACACAGAATTCCATGATTCCAGCTGCGCCCATTTGGTTGGTACCATGTTTACCCCCGTGACGTTTCTACGCAATTAGAATTTTATCATTCTAGCTGTGGTCGTTTAGTTGGTACTATTTTTAACCCTCTGTACCATTGTATCCCTTGAATGTACTAATTTCGAAAAATTCGTCTATTTTCCGTGTCTACGCAGTCAGAGGAATGTATACTCCGAGTCATGAAGACTCTAGCTGCGGTCATTTGATTGGCACTATTTTTATCCCTTTTTCCATTTTAACCCCAAAAAGTACGAATTTCGAAAAATTCGTCTATTTTCCGTGTCTACGCAGTCAGAGGAATTTATACTCCGAATTTCATGACTCTAGCTGCGGTCATTTGATTGGTACTATTTGTATCCCCTTTTTTCATTTTAACCCCAAAAAGGACGAATTTCGAAAAATCTGTTTATAATAAGTGTCTACGCAATCAGAGGAATGTATACATCGAATTTCATTATGCCAGGTGTAGTCGTTTGATTGGTACCATTTTTATCTCTCCGTACCCATTGCATCCCTTGAAAGTACGAATTTGGAAAAAAAACTTTTATTTTTCATCTCTACTTAGTCAAAGGAATGTAAACTCCGAATTTAATGACTCTAGCTGTGGTCATTTGATTGGTACTATTTGTATCCCCTTTTTCCATTTTGACCCCAAAAAGTACGAATTTAGAAAAATCAGTTTATTTTCCGTGTCTACACAGTCAGAGGAATGTATACTCCGAATTTCATGATTCTAGTTGCGGTCATTTGATTGGTACTATTTTTATCCCCTTTTTTCATATTAACCCCAAAAAGTACGAATTTTGAAAAATCCGTGTATTTTACTTATCTATGCAATAGCGGAATGCATACGCCGAATTTCATTATTCTAGATACAGCCGTTTGGTTGGTACCATTTGTATCCCTCTATTCCTATTTTACCCCCTAAAAGTACGAATTTGGAAAAAAATACTTTTATAAAGGGTGATTTTTTAGCTATTATCTTTTTGGCAACACTGGTTTAAACAGCTGACGCACGTTTCGTGTTTTGTTTCACTGTCAAACATCTTCAGTTTGGTCTATAATTTAACCATGAATCGTCTTACAAACGAACAACGCTTGCAAATTATTGAATTTTATTATCAAAATGCGTGATCTGTTAAGAGAGTTCCTCGCGCGCTTCAGTGGTCAGTTTAATCGACCCACTGAAGCGGTTATTCGGGCTTTTGTGACTAAATTTCGCACCAAATTTACATTGTTGGATATTAAACCACCAACACGCTTACGTAGAGTGCGAACTGAAGTAAATATCGCAGCTGTATCGGCCTCTGTTACTCAAAAACGTGGAAATGCCAAAATGGGACTAAGCGGATGGACCATTTGAGGCGCAGTCAAGGTCAACATTTGCATGAAATAATCTTCAAACATTAAATTATATGGACCGTACAATCGATTCAAATAAAGATTTCATAAATTTTTCTGAATTTTTTGTGTTTTTTTTTGAAAAACTTTCTTATAGCTTTTAAAAAATCACCCTTTATTATTTTATATTATCTACTCAATTAGAGGAATGTTTGGTCTGTTTCCAGCTTTTAACTTGGTCTGATATTTAAAAACATCCGGAATTGATCATAAAAACTTTGTGATAGTAACTTATAGTCGGCATCAGCCTTGCTTTAATTGCTTCAATCAAACTATTTTGCTAAATCGTCCTGTACGAAGTATACTAGATTTAATGCAATGTATTTTTCCTAAACATTTCCATGAAAATTGTTTAACCCTGCGCCAGCACAGAACTTCACTAAGATGTCGTATATATTCGGGAGGTTCCACTTTAAAGTCATATAAGTGCCTCCATATCAAATGCGCTGGCAACAGCGCCGTCGCCATCATCATCGAAAGCAGTCATCGGCAACATGTTGACGTGAGGTGCATGCTAAGGCAAAACCGAACCCCATTCCCGCCCCACCCCACCTCACATCGGGATAACCACTCATCTTAGCCATCACCCTGACATGTTGTTGCAACTTTTGACAGAACTTTTGCATGTTTGCATCTGTCGTTCTAGCGTTTTTGCATGGATTGCACTTCGCAGCAAGTTCAAACTTTCGTACATTTTGGCTTGGATGTCTGTTCATAAACAGTGGTTAGGTCGTGGTAGCAGCGCTTGCTGGATGCGAGTGTATGGCGACGGATGAGTAGGAGAACGAGGAGCTTGTTGGTTTAGTTAAGTGGTTTCATCATTTATGAATATTCAGACAAATACGAGTACAAATGCTTCCATTCCACTTACTCGGATCCTTTGTGGCGAGGCACGCGGGGCGGGGCGGGGCGGGCCGGAGCATTGCAAACGTTTGAGTTGCCTTTGAAATGAAAGGGGTAGCGATGTAGTTGTTTGGCTCGAAACCATTATTGGTATAAACAACAACGCAAAGTAAATTTATTTTGGAAAATTGTTCTTAATTGGCAAAATGTTGGGGTTCCTCCCCGGCACACAGTGGTTAGAAACACACACAGACACAAAATGGTAATTATCACAAGCCATGAGCATAAATAAATGCTATACAAACTATTGCAGGAGAAGCTGAAATTATATTCAAACAAGTATTTCAAGGAATTCCATTCTAAATTAAAGAGAAATTTCAGAAGGTTTCCGATCTTGATCGCATTTGATATAGGATGGACGGAATTATTTGTACAAATTATGGCAAACCTTGACATTTTTCAAATTTAGACGAAGGACGAAGACGAAGAAGGTTCATCAATTGTCCCTTCTCTGGATCTTTCGGATTATCCGGATTTATTGTACCGGATAATTATTAGTTTCTACCGAATAATGAAATTAAATAAAAACTAAAGGACACATTTTCGGATGTGTACCCTCCAATGGGGTATTATGTCATTATGCATTTGTTTGTAACACCCAGAAGGAAACGAGTTAGACCCATCGTTTATTTTACAGATCGTCTTAGAATTACGGTCTAAGTCGATTTAACAATGTCCGTCTCTCTGTCCCTCTATTGTTGTAATCAAAGTACATGTCGCAATTATTGTCCGATCTTAACAAAAATTGGCACAAAAAAGGTTTGTGTATCAAAGACAAACGATATTTAATTTGCAGCAAATCGGTTCAGATTTAGATATAGCCCTCATACAAATGTCACTCCCAATTTGACTTTTCCGATATAGTACCCGATTTTCTTCAAATTTGGCTTAACACCTTAAAATCTAAATAGAAATACATGTGGCGAAAGCGGGTTAGATCGGTTCAGATTTAGATATAGCCTCCATACAAATGTCGCTCCCGATTTGACATTTTCCGCTCTAGAAACCACATATTTCCTCGATTTTCTTTAAATTTGGCACAACATCTTATAATTCAACTAAAAACACCCATGATGCATGTGGGTAAGATCGGATCAGATTTAGATATAAATATTTTATATATATACAAATATTGCTCCCAAATGTTTAACCGATTTTGGCCAAATTTTACATTCATACACATCGTTCCATGTTTCAATATACCCCCATGCAGATGTCCTTTCCGATTTAAATTTTTTTGTCAAACACTTACATTTACAGGATACAAAAATCGTTCCCGATTTCACTTTTTTACAGAATTGAATTGTAATAGGATAGCAAGTGGAGTTTATCGTATAGTCGGCTCCGTCCGACTTTATACTTTCCTTACTTGTTTTAGTCCCTGTGAGGGAAAAAATTTTGGAGATTAATTCTGGGATGCCTTCGGTACAGGTAGTGTTTATATTTTTTGAATATTTATACCATAAACAGTAAAAGAAAACAAAATTTAAGTACAATTTAAAGAAAAAATTTTCCGGAAAATATATAAATAATGTATCCAACAAGTCTCAATTATTATCCAATCCCAACATAACTTGGTTCAATTGAATTTTACGCACCAATGACGGACTGTATTAAATTTGAAGTAAACCGATTTGACTTTTTTCGCTCTAGATACCACATATTGTACCCGACTGGAAATATTGTAATCAACTGGAAATATTTATGGTAAAAGTGGGTCATATCGGTTTAGATTTATGTGGGTTCGATTCCCACCAGAGGCTCTGGTCTGTCGCTGCAATAACTAAAATGAAATTCACCATCTGGCGGTATGATACAGAAATCACGTTTAAAACTCCACATATTTTTCTTTCATATTTTCTTTAGTGATGTAAAATTTTATATTCTTTAATCGTATAAAAAATAATTTTCAAAAAAAATTTTTGATTTTTGAATTAATGTCATTTTTTTTGGCGATTTGAACCCTATGTGCGACGCACAGTGTTTCAGAATCACAATCCATCGGCCAAAATTCAATAACTTTTGTTTTAGTAGACATTTTTGAGTTCTGTAAAAAAAAAAACAAAATTAGACAAGGAACCAAGGATTGAAATCTTAACATTACAAATCGGGAAATCGGCTATATTTTAGAAATCGTCCCAAAATTGACTCCTTTTCGTATTTTTTGATTTTAAATATTTTTTTGTTTTTATGTTTTTTTAACATATTTTTACGTATTTGTTCATAATGCGAAGAAAAAAAATTATTTTTTTTGTGTATTACAGATTTTTACGTCTTTCAGGTTTTGAAAGTAGGAAAACTTATTTTCTTTTTTGACTTTGTCGAACTATTTCTTACACATTTTAAGAGATTATACACTCAAAGTTTTTTTTATAAGAAATTGTTATTTTGTGTGACGTCAAAACTATGTTTGTGCCAAATATAGTTTGGTTGTAATAAACATTGCAAAAAATATTCATTTTGAACAAATGCCAGATTTGGACCAATACAACTTTTTTCCTTCAAAATCCTTTTACGAAATATATTCATATTTGGAAAGCTTGAAGGGTTCCTCGTTTTTTATACACTCCACGAGAGTATTATTGTATATTAACTTTTGCCTGCACTTAATTGCACACTTGGAAGATAGGATACATTTAGTGCAAAAAGTCAGATTTTTTAGTTCCAAAACTCAATTTAGTCCTCTTCTTTTCATTAACTTCTAAAAAGTAAGTACGCAGATAAAACAAGTAAAAACGGAGTTAAGTTTGGCCGGGCCGAACTTTATATACCCTCCACCATGGATTGCATTCCACAGAAGTTGTCGGTTTTCGTAGAAGTGCATTAATATTACAGGAAAAAACAAAACAAACAAAACCATACATTTTGGTAGATAGTGGGTGCTATAGTTGGTTGTAGTTCACTTCTATTTTAATTCCAAAAAAAAAACAACTTTTGAAAATCCATTATCAGACGTATATAGTGCAAAATAACCTAACTTCATGATTCAACTAATTTTTGCCGTAAGAGAAAAGGTACGAATTTGAAAAAAAAAAAACTTTTTATTTTGCGTGTCTATGCAGCCAGAGAAATGTATACACCGAATTCCATGATTCCAGCTGCGCCCATTTGGTTGGTACCATTTTTACCCCCTTGACGTTTCTACGCAATTGGAATTTCATCATTCTAGCTGTAGTCGTTTAGTTGGTACTATTTTTATCCCTCTGTACCATTGTATCCCTTGAAAGTACGAATTTCGAAAAATCCGTTTATTTTCCGTGTCTACGCAGTCAGAGGAATGTATACTCCGAATTGCATGACTCTAGCTGCGGTCATGTGGTTGGTACTATTTGTATCCCCTTTTTTCATTTTAACCCCAAAAAGTACGAATTTCGAAAAATCAGTTTATTTTCCGTGTCTACGCAGTTAGATGAATGTATACTCCGAATTTTATGACTCTAGCTGCGATTTGATTGGTACTATTTTTATCCCCTTTTTTCATTTTAAGTGTCTACGCAATCAGAGGAATGTATACACCGAATTTCATTATTCCAGCTGTAGCCGTTTGCTTGGTACCATTTTTATACCTCCGTACCCATTGTATCCCTTGAAAGTACGAATTTGGAAAAATCTTTTATTTTCATGTCTACGTAGTCAAAGGAATGTATACTCCGAATTTCATCATTGTAGCTGCGGTCATTTGGCTGGTACTATTTTTATCCTCTTTTTCTATTTTGACCCCAAAAAGTTCGAATTTCGAAAAATCAGTTTATTTTCCGTGTCTACACACAATTAAGGGTATGTATACTCCGAATTTCATGACTCTAGCTGCGGTCATTTGGTTGTACTATTTGTATCCCCTTTTTCTATTTGGATCCCAAAAAGTAAGAATTTCGAAAAATCAGTTTATTTTCCGTGTCTACACAGTCAGAGGAATGTATACTCCGAATTTCATGATTGGTACTATTTTTATCCCCTTTTTTCATTTTAACCCCAAAAAGCACGAATTTTGAAAAATTTTATTTTACTTGTCTATGCAATCAGAGGAATGTATACACCGAATTTCATTATTCTAGGTACAGCCGTTTGGTTGGTACCATTTTTATCCCTCTATTCCCATTTTACCCCTTAAAAGGACGAATTTGGAAAAAATACTTTTATATTATGTATCTACTCAATTAGAGGAATGTACACACCGAATTTCGTGTTTCTAGCTGTTGTCGTTTAATATGTACCATTTTTATCCCTTTTTTGCCCCATTTCACCCCCTACAAATAAGAATCACTTTATGGTGCACTTTTTTGCTATAAACAAACAAATATGAAAAACATTCTTAAATACGCTAAAATTTTAGGGATTATTATGGGTATTTTTAGTCCTTTTTTTCCCTTTGGGCCGATTTCGCCCAGTTTCAATTCCAACCGATCTACGACTATAAGACACATTAATGGAAAATTTGAACGTTCTAGCTCCTTTCGGTGAGATGCTAGCGTGCTTTCATTAGACGGACGGACATGGCTAGATCGTCTTAGAATTTTATGATGATCAAGAATATATATACTTTATAGGGTCTCAGATCAATATTTCAAGGTGTTACAAACGGAATGACAAAGTTAGTATACCCCCATCCTGGAGGTGGAGGGTATAAAAATGAGTAAATATCCTTTATCCACATGCTAAATTTTATAACGATTGCAGTTCAAGGTCCAATTATCCCGTGGACTATAAACCACACCAAACAGTCACACCATGAGGATGGAGAGACTTCTCAATAATAACTCTTGGGTTTTCCGTTAAAATAACCATAAAAAACCAAAAAATAAAAGGTTTTAATTTTCTTTAAAATCGAAAAATGCGAAAAGTAGTAAATTTTGGGCCGATTTCTAAAATATATCCGATTTCCGAATAAATAATCCTTGGATACTTGTCTAATTTTGACTTTTTACAGAACTCAATATACCCATTAGAACAAAAGTTATTGAATTTTGGCCGATGGATTTTGATTCTGAACCACTGTGTGACGCATTGTTGTCGACAATTGCGAATTTTAATTAAGCAAATGCGGAATATTTCAAGTGAGAATATATACATATGGATGCGTGTACGTGTATGTGTTTATATATTTGAAATGTTTGTTTGTTTGGAATATTTTAAATGTTTGTTTGGATCAAATGGATAATGTTGAAAACAATTCCTGAATTAAACTGAAAAAACAGAGCACTTGTTATTGTTATGGATCAACAGAAGAGCGCTTCATTAGAAAAATTGTTTTTATAATATCAAGGCACAGAAAATTTAGACGTAGCAATTAGCAACAAATCGTTGTGAAATAGCGTTAAATATTTAATAAATACTGTTCGGGAAGGAAATAAATCTTCAAAAATCATTTAAGGTCAATGGTTAAAAACTACGGAAAAATATATTTTCACAAGGCGGAATATTATTCGATATGCGCACTTTTATGATGAAAATGGGGATAAAGGGAAGAAATGTTTAATTTTTGGGGTAGGGACAGTTAATAAGTTTAACTCGTTCGTTTGTTTCATAAGAAAATCTTGCCTTCTAAAATTGGAAGTAAAAAGGTTGAATCTTGTTCTTTATTCTTGCAAAAGCTTCGAATTTTAAGGCATATAAATGCAAGTAAGAAAAAATATCTAAAGCTCCAAAGAATTTTTTAAGTAATCTTGCCTTCAAAAATTGGAAATAAAAATATTGTATTCGATTGGGAATGAATTTAATGTAATTTTTTTTACATTAATGCCCATATTGTAAATGAAACATGTGTACGAAGTTCATATTTCAAAAAATTGAGAAAAACAAGTTTGATTGAATAGCACAACTTTGAGTCAATAAATATGAAATTGTGTCTCGAACCCCAAAATGCCAGTTTAGAGTTAACGTTACGTAGTAGATGATATGGGGAATTGCCGTCTTCTGTGGAGACATGCTGTGACATAATATTCCAACCAGAAGATGCATCATCATGTTGGAAGCCCTCCTTCTCATACCATCAGTTGCTCTTAGACAACTAACAAAAGTAAGTCATGTCACAGTTGGACCAACCACAGTACTCACAACAATACTCCGGCGTTGGGCTGGCCTGTCCACTGGCTTAGCTAATGTTGTCCCTTCACTTGTTCTTCACATAAACTTTAAGGAACTGACACATGTTTTAACATCTGCGGGAAGGCAGCAAATCTAAAGATATGAAAAAAGACGACCATAAAAACCACAACGCAACAGAGACCACAGTAGTTCGGTTTGAGGAAGACAGCTGGATTTATGGAAAATAATAATTTCGATGCCTCCATAAACATTTCGGATGTATGCCTGTAAGTTTTCAATTTAAGCACGTTTTAGCTGAAGTTATTCGTATTAATTTTGTGATTTAGTTAGTTTCTGTGGCATAACACAATATATTCTTTGTTCAATTTATTTCAGAATAACGCCGCCATCAAGAATATTTTTCATTTATCAAGCTTTTCAATTTCAATGTGTTAGCCCGAAGAGGCAGTTCAAAAACAACTCAAAGAAAACTAGTTCGACCAAGCAAAAAGTGGATATAAGGCAGCAAAAGGTAAAGAAATACGGGATTTTTTGCAAATTTTGCTTGCAATGTAAATTTGTCGGCCCTAAATAACAAATTCAATATTGAGTAACAACACTTACTTAGTGTTGTTGGAAAACGATTTAGTTCGCCAGGGATGTTTCTAGAAATATTTTAAGAATAATCATAAAACATGTCAATCTTCAACTTCAGGGGGTGGAAGGGGCATTTTTGTACTTTTCTTGGCTCCACAAAAAATGAGTCGGTGTAAAATATATATTACTTCAAGTGTAATAAAAAGTGGGGATATAAGACATCAATCGTCAAAAGTGTTCAATCCGGAATAGTATAAATTTCGACAACATTCTTTAGATTGATATTCTACATTTTCAATGGAATGCACCATCAATTTTATCCCGGAAACTTCAAATTTTGTGACCGAAAAAAATCTATTTTTGTGTGATTCAAAAACTCAACACCTAAAATGTTCTTATGGATTTTTATACCCACCACCTAAGGATGGGGGTCATCGCGTTTGTAACACCTTTAAAATATTCATTGGAGACTGCATAAAGTATATATATTCTGGGTCGTCGTAAAATTCTAAAACGATCTAGCCATGTCCGTCAGTCTGTCTGTTGAAAACACGCAAGCTGCCGAACAAAATGAGCCTGGGGGGTCAAACTTTCCCTAAATGTGTCTTATGGTTGCAGATCGGTTGCAATTGAAAGTGAGCGAAATCGGCCCTTAGGGAAAACATTTTCCCTAACAAGGACTGAAAATACCCCCTAATATGTAGACTACTTAAGCAATTTTTTTTTTTGATTTCTACTTTATATGCACTTGCAATTTGTTGCGTACACTTCTCTTGTAGTCTTACAGCCCCCAAAATTAAAAAAAAGTTTTAGCGGGCAAAATTGATAAAAATGGTTCCAATAATACAACAACAGCTAGAAACATTAAATTTGGAATGTACATCCCTCTAATTGTGTAGATACGTAAAATAGAGGGATTTTTCAAAATTTGTACTTTTAAGGGAAACAATTGGGGTAGAGGGATAAGAAGTAAAAAAGGCGTTAAGTTCGGCCGGGCCGAACTTTATATACCTTGGATTGCATTCGTAGAACTGCAGTAATATTACAGGAAAATATAATTTTTTAATATAGCCAAACCAAAACAAATACAAATACTGAAAAAATAATTTTATAAATAAATATATTATTTTTATTATTTCCAACTATGCTTATAAGACAAGGCTACCAACACTTGTACACTATATACATCGAAATAATACTTCAAGTCAATTAAAAAAATAAATATATTTATATCTTCAAAAAAGCGTAAGTACCATCAATATTGGTAGATAGTGGGTGCTACAGTTGGTTGTATTTCCATTCCATTCTATTTCCAAAAGTTCACAGATATGTATACACGGATCAAATAGTTGGAACTATTTGTATCCCTTGAAAGTACGAAATTGGAAAAATCTTTTATTTTTCGAGTCTACGCAGTTAGAGGAATGCATACTCCGAATTTCATGACTCTAGCCGCGGTCATTTGGTAGATAAAATTTTTCCCCTTTTTTTCATTTTAACCCCAAAAAGCACGAATCCCTTTATTTTACGTGTCTATGCAATCAGAGGAATGTATGCACCGAATTTCATTATTCTAGGTGCAGCCGTTTGGTTGGTACCATTTTGATCCCTCTATTCCCATTTTATTCCTTAAAAATACGAATTTGGGGAAAATACTTTTAAATTATGTATCTACTCAGTTAGAGGTATGTACACACCGAATTTTGTGCTGTTCGTTCGTTTGATAGGTACCATTTTTATCCCGTTTTGCCCCCTACGAATAAGAATCACTTTATGGTGCACGTTCTTGTTATAGCGGGAATGCGCATACCCAATATCAAGTAAGTACAATGCCTAAATAATAAACAAAAATAAAATAAAAATATTAGGGTTTATTTGTATTTTTAGTCCTTGTGATGGAAACATTTTTCTCTTTGGTCGATTTCGTCCAGTTTCAATCGCAACCGCTCTACGACTTTAAGACGCATTTATGGATAATTTTGATGACCTAGCTCCTTTCGCTTAGATGATAGCGTGCTGGGTTTCTCCTTAATTATAAGAGTAATTATGAATCATTCTTCTAAAGTTCAATCTAAAGAGAATTAATAATTGTTACGATTAAAAAGCTTTCGAAATTTCCTATTATTCGCGGTTTTATGGTTCATATCCACTTTTGCACGTTTCAAATATATAAATAATACTTACTGTAAACTGGATAACGTTTTTTATGAAATGTTGGTAATGTTGTGAAGAAAACGCATTTTCTGGGATGTGCACAGCGAATTTAAGGATTCCAGCTTCATCCATCAGATTGGTACCATTTTTATCCCTTTTTCCATTTTTTTTACAAAAAGTGATTATTGCGGTAAACAAAAAATACAAATTGGATAATTTTAGAAAATTTTCATTTTCGCGGCAAATATGGCTAAAATGATTTTAATTGAATTAATTGATGAAATCTATAAAAACGATTTAAACAAAATCGTTGTAGCGAATTAAAACCTTCGGTTATATGTTGCTCCATTTTTTAACTATTTTTATACCCTACACCACTTCGTGGTCTAGGGTATTATAAGTTAGTTTCGCGCCAAATGTTTGTAACACCAAGAAATAATCGAGCTAGACCCACCTATAAGTATACCGATCGGCTTAGAATCACCAGCTGAGTCGATTTAACGATGTCTGTCTGTCCGTCTGCTGTCCATCTAAGCTTGTTCGCACTCTACAGGTCGCAATTGTTGTCCGATTGTCATGAAACTTGGCAGAAGTTATTTTTTCTGGCCAAGGACCATCGGTATTGAATTTGGAGGAAATCGGTTCAGATTTAGATATAGCCCCCATACAAATGTCGCTCCCGATTTGACATTTTCCGCTCTAGAAACGACATATTGGACCCGATTTTCTTTAAATTTGGCAGAACATCTTATAATCGAACTAGAAACACGTATGCAAAAATTGGGTAAGATCGGTTCAGATTCAGATATAGCCCCCAGACAAATGTCGCTCCCGATTTGACATTTTCCGCTCTAGAAACGTCATATTGTACCCGATTTTCTTTAAATTTTGCAGAACATCTTATAATCGAACTAGAAATACGTATGCAAAAATTGGGTAAGATCGGTTCAGATTTAGATATAGTCCCCATACAAATGTCGCTCCCGATTTGACATTTTCCGCTGTAGAAGCAACATATTGTACCCGATTTTCTTTAAATTTAGCAGAACATCTTATAATCGAACTAGAAACACGTATGCAAAAATTGGATAAGATCGGTTCAGATTTAGATATAGCCCCCATACAAATGTCGCTCCCGATTTTATATTTTCCGCTCTAGAAACGACATATTGTACCCGATTTTCTTTAAAATTGGCACAACATTTTATAATCGAACTAAAAGCACCTATGCTGAAAGTGGGTACGATCGGTTCAGATTTAGATATAGCCCCCATACAAATGTCGCTCCTGAATTCACTTTTTCCGCTTTAGAAACCACATATTGTACCCTATTTTCTTTAAAATTGGCACAACATTTTATAATCCAACTAAAAAACCTATGATGAAGTGAGTAAGATCGGTTCAGATTTAGATATAGCCCTCATACAAATGTTGCTCCCGAATGTTTAACCGATTTTGGCCAAACTTTACATATTATATTTCACCAATAAACAGACATGGTGAGAGCTGGTCACATCGTTACAGGTATCAATATACCCCCATACAAATGTCCTTTCCGATTTAACATTTTTTGTCAAACACATACATTTACAGGATGCAAAAATCCTTCCCGATTTCAATTTTTTACCGAATTGAATTGCAATGAGAATTGTTTGGGTGATGCCCATATGTCCATACTTTGGTATGACTTTGTTTAACTACTGTATAATTTGTACTTGTCTGTCAGACAATTGGATCAGTTACCATATTATTTACCATATTCGTTAAATTTGACTAAAAATGAATTTATAGCATATAAATTATATGAATATAATTTATATAATTTGTATGAACTACATAAAATTGCTCCCATGAAATACCTGGGTTTAGTAATCAAAGCGAGGTACATACGCAGGGAGTGGTGTAGGGTATTATATAGTCGGCCCCGCCCGACTTTAGCCTTTCCTTACTTGTTTTCTATTATTTTTATGTTCATAACCATTTATGCAGTCACAAAATAACGTGTGAGTTCATAGCCAAATCAGAAAAATGCGAAAAAATGGCTTTAAAAAAATTCTTTTCCAAATTTATATGACAGATGTCATCCAAATCTGAGAATAGTTTGGCATCAAAAACTCATTTTCGGGAAAATATTCATAGCCACTTATGAAAGCCCTCGATATACTTTATATGGTCTCAGGTCGATATTTCAAATAGGTGGAGGGTATAAAAATAAATACAATCTTACGTTTTGAGGGAGAGAACTTGAAATATATGTTAATGCTAAACTAATACAGATAAATTCATGAAAGTCGAAGTATTTTTAATAGATACTCTACGAGTTCGATATGGTGTTTGTATGACTTGCAAAAGTATGAAAATAAATTATTAAAATAAATATATCCTTTGGAAATTAAAAGTTCTGTAAAAAGGAGAAAACTGAATGGAAAACTGACACAACTTTTCTACATACGACCTCTAGTTTCATACGCGTATGGTCTTGTTCAGCTTCAATGAAAAAATGTATTATAAGTCAAAATGTTTAGAAGTTTTTTTTAGCAATTTTCCATTCTGTCAAAAATGAGCCATTTTATTAATCTTGTAATTTAGCAGAAATTTCAGTTTATGTGCACATTATTGCAAAAGTATTAACAAATAGCGATAATTTTATTAACATTATAAACCCACTGTTATCGATAGTAATCCAATTTCCAACAAAATTGGAATGTTTTGTGAAAAATCCACAAGGATACTCAAATATTATTTTCATAAAAATTGTTTTGGTCTACAAAGAGCGACAAACCACCTGCCACAATATCCGAATTGGAACAAGAGACAGATTTAAACCTGAAAAAAAAAACAAAAGTGGAAGGAAAAAATTCAAAATTTTTATATAAAGAGCTGGAAAATCAATTTATGAATCAAATATAAAGTAGATAAATAATCAGATCGTTTTGCAGAAACTATTTCTTGTCGAAAAAAACCCTATAATCCACCCGAGAGAGTGAATTCTCTGAGCTACATAAATGAGCGTGTGTTGCGTTGCCTTCCTCAATGATGACAGTTTTTGTGTTGAGCCCCATAAACCACTGTTCGGTGCACATATTAATGTACATTGTCTCTATCGTGGTTAAAATGGACGAAAATACAATTTCCTCACAGAAGAAACCACAAAAACACATTATGCAAAATTAGTCCCAAACTCTGAAACAATGGCAAGAGAACTGTTGTAGCAACAAATACATATGTACATTAGACTGGCTCGCGGTCCATACATATGGAAAAACAATTTCCAGTCACCCCACGAGCGTTTAGCTCGCAGAGGGCTAGATCTAGGAACGAAATATTTTGCAGATCATCAGTAAACAATCCAATCTTCATTTTTGGGAGGTGACCGCTGCAATTTATTTTCGTGACCCATCCTTATGTACATGTGTATGTACTTGTACATACATTCATATTTGCATAATTATAAGAAAAACAACTGGAAAATTTCCGTATAAGAGCAGACGAAACCGCAAAGATTGAAAAAAAAAAAAACAGAAAAAGAGGAAGAAAACAAAATGCAAATTAAAATAGAAGAATAAATTCTTCTGTACATTTGCCAACCACCTAACCCATGTCTTAAACGACAAAATGATAAATACAACGAACGAAAGCAATCATCGGGATGAAGATGATGTGGATGCGGATGAGTTTGAGCTGAAGCGTGAGCGTGATGAGGACGTTGATGACGATGATGCTACCAACCAGGACAGCACTACTTCACCATCGGCCCACCACCGCAACCGGTTAAAGTAATTCAGAAAACTTAACAAAATAACCAGAAAAATATACCATAACAACAATTTATGCAAATTTTTAACTAAATATGAATACCATCAGAGTACTGGTAACCATCCACCCAACCGTCCGTATGTCGTGGCTGTTGTTGCTGTTGTCGTCGTCGGTACCAGTCAACCGCCCTCTATGTTCAACACACACGCACGCACACAAACCACCACCCCGTACTTGAGACCAGCCACTGAGGACAGCATCCACCCGTGCCAATCGGGGACATGAGGAGGACAACATGCTGAGATCTATGAATTCAAAGCTCTGGTTAAATGTTTCATAAACTGTCCACCCATCCATTCCACCGCTTAGCCAACTACGAGCATGTGTATTACAGTGCACTTTACGAGGGTGGTGTGATAATTATGCTTTTCATGAAAGTACGGGTCACAATTATTATCCGATCCTAATAAAAATGGACACAAGTGAGTTTTGCTAAGAACGTACTCCATTTTATTAATTGGTACATATATAGCCCCCTACAAATGTTATTTCCTATATACCCTCCATATAAGGATCATACCGTTTGTAACAACTTGAAATATCGACGTGAGACCCCATAAAGTGCATATATTCTTGATCGTCATAAAATTCGAAGATCTAGCCATGTCCGTCAGTCTGTGCGTCCGTCCGTCTGTTGAAAGCACGCTAGCATCTAAACGAAACGAGCTAGGAAGTCCAAATTTTCCCTAAATGTGTCTCATAGTCGTAGATCGGTTAAGATTGAAAATGGGCGAAATCGGCCCAACGGGAAAAATTTGCCCCTCATAAGGACTAAAAATACCCATAATAACCCCTAATAAAGGGTGATTTTTTAAGAGCTTGATAACTTTTTTTAAAAAAAAAAACGCATAAAATTTGCAAAATCTCATCGGTTCTTTATTTGAAACGTTAGATTGGTCCATGACATTTACTTTTTGAAGATAATTTCATTTAAATGTTGACCGCGGCTGCGTCTTAGGTGGTCCATTCGGAAAGTCCAATTTTGGGCAACTTTTTCGAGCATTTCGGCCGGAATAGCCCGAATTTCTTCGGAAATGTTGTCTTCCAAAGCTGGAATAGTTGCTGGCTTATTTCTGTAGACTTTAGACTTGACGTAGCCCCACAAAAAATAGTCTAAAGGCGTCAAATCGCATGATCTTGGTGGCCAACTTACCGGTCCATTTCTTGAGATGAATTGTTCTCCGAAGTTTTCCCTCAAAATGGCCATAGAATCGCGAGCTGTGTGGCATGTAGCGCCATCTTGTTGAAACCACATGTCAACCAAGTTCAGTTCTTCCATTTTGGGCAAAAAAAAGTTGGATATCATCTCACGGTAGCGCTCACCATTCACAGTTACGTTACGATTCGCATCATCTTTGAAGAAGTACGGTCCAATGATGCCACCAGCCCACAAACCGCACCAAACTGTGACTTTTTCTGGATGCATTGGTAGCTCTTGCAATGCTTCTGGCTGATATTCACTCCAAAATCGACAATTCTGCCTATTTACGTACCCATTGAGCCAAAAATGAGCTTCGTCGCTGAACACAATTTCTTTCTTTCTGAACTTTCTTAACAGAGCACGCATTTTGATAATAAAATTCAATGATTGGCAAGCGTTGCTCGTTAGTAAGTCTATTCATGATGAAATGTCAAAGCATACTGAGCATCTTTCTCTTTGACACCATGTCTGAAATCCCACGTGATCTGTCAAATACTAATGCATGAAAATCCTAACCTCAAAAAAATCACTCTTTATTAGAGTATTTAAGCATTTTTTTTCAATATATCTGCTTGTACTTACTTGATAAGTGCACTCCTCCTATAACAAAAACGTGCACCATAAAGTGATTTTTAATTCGTAGGGGGTAAAATGGAGCAAAAAGGGATAAAAATGGTACATATCCAACGAAAACAGCTAGAAACACGAAATTCGGTGTGTATATTCGTCTAATTGAGTAAACGGATGAAAAAGTACCAACCAAATGACTGCAGTTAAAATCATGAAATTCGGAGTATACATTCCTCTGACTGAGTACACACGAAAAATAAAAGTTTTTTTTTTCAAAATTCGTACTTTCAAAGGATACAATGGGTACAGAGGGATAAAAATAGTCCCACTAAACGACTACCGCTAGAATGATGTAATTCAGTGTATACATCCCTCTAATTCCGTAGACACGTAAAATAAAGAGATTTTAGAAAGTCGTACTCTTAAGGGAGTAAAATAGAAAAAAGGGGATAAAATGGTACCAACCAAATGACCGCATCTCGAATCATGGAATTCGGTTTATATATTCCTCTGACTGCAAAAACATGTAAAGTAAACAGATTTTTCAAAATTCGTACTTTTTACTTTTAAGGCAAAATTGGTTGAATCATGCAGCTATGTTATTTTGCACTATGTACTTGAGATAATTGATTTTCAATATTTGTACTTTTGGCATCAAAGTAGAATGGAAATACAACCAACTCTATGTAGCACCCACTAACTATATTTATGGAATTTAAGCTTTTTTTGAAAATATTAATATAAGAATATTTATTTTTAATTGTATTATTTCGATATATATAGTGTAAAGGTATTGGTGCCTCGCCTTATTTATTTATAAAATAATTTTTTCAAAATGTGTATTTTTTTCGTTTGGACATATTAAAAAAATATATTTTCCTGTAATATTACTGCACTTATACGAAAATCGACAGTCTCTGTGGAGTTTAATCCATGGTTGAGGGTATATAACGTTCGGTGTGGTCGAACTTAACGCTGTTTTACTTGTTATCCTTCTGTTTCCATTGTATTCCTTGAAAGTACGAATTTGGAAAAACCTTTTTAGTTTTCGTGTCCGTACTTCATGGTTCTAGCTATATGATAGGTACAATTTCTATCCCCTTTTTGCATTTTAACCCCTAGAAGTATTAATTTCGTAAAATCCCTTAATTTTACGTATTGCAAACAAACGAATTTCATTATTCTAGTTGTTGCCGTTTGGTTGGTACCATTTTGATCCCTCTACGTCCATTCTACGCCTTAAAAGTACGAATTTGGAAAAAACCTATATAGTATATGTCCACTCAATTAATGGAATGCTCACACCGATTTTCGAATTTCTATCTGTTTTGATTTGTTAAGTATCCCTTTTTGCGCCACATATATACATATATTAATGGTACATATTTTTGCTACAAGTATCAAGCATATTCCAAAACAAGTAAGGAAAGGCTAAAGCGGCCGGTGCCGGCTATATGATTCACTCTATTTTCTATCCGAATACAATTCAATTCGGAAAAAACAAAAACGGGAAGTATTTTTGTGTGTTTCCAAATCATAGGATAATATGACCTGACCCAATATATCCAAACATGGAATAAAGTGATCCACTTTCACAATAGGTGCTTCCAGTTCAAGTATTGTGCTCAATTTGAAGAAATTCGGTGAAAATATGTGGTTTTTGGGGCGGAAAAAGTCAAGCCGGTAGCGAAATTTTTATGTGAGCTATATGACCTATTTTCACCACAGATCTTCCTAGTTGAAATATAAGATGTTTATATATACATCTGAACCGATCTAAAACATTTTTAATACAGATGTTTCTAGTTGAAATATAAGACGTTTCGCCAGATGTGAAGACATTCGGGAGCGACATTTGTATGGGAGCTATATATAAATCTGAGCCGATTTGATCCATTTTCACCAGAAATGTTTCTAGTTGAAACATAAGGTGTTAGGCCAAATTTGAACAAAATCTGTTAAAATTTACGGTTTCTATGCCGGAAAATGTCAAATAGGGAGCGAAATTTGTATGGTGGCTATATCTAAATCTGAACCGATTTGTCCCATTTGCACCACAGATGCCTATAACTTAGACACAAGGTGTTGTGCAAAATTGTATCAAAATCGCTTCAATTATGTGGCTAAAAAAATCCCGTTTCCCGGGAAATAAAAAGTACGGGAAAATGCAAACCCTATATTGGGGGTTTAACTAAATCTGAACCGATTTTCTTCAAATTAAATAGCGTTCGTCCTTGTCCCGAAAAACTTCGTTGTGCAAAGTTTCATTTGGTTCTGGGGACAGACAGACGGACATTGCTAAATCGATACAAAAAGTCGATCGATTCTAAGTCGATCGGTATAATTAACAATTAGTCTATGTCACTTACTTTTGGGTGTTGCAAACAAATGCACAAAGACATAATACTCTCGTGGAGTGTATAAACATGCATAAATAGATTAGGGGTATCTTCAGTCCTTGTGAGGAATAATTTTCTGGATCGATTTCGCCCACTTTCCCAACCGAACTATTAGACGTATTCTGGGAAAATTTTGATGGCCTGGATCCTTTCGTTTAGATACTAGTGTGCTTTCAACAGACGGACATGTCTAGATCGTCTTAGAATTTTATGACGATCAAGAATAGGGTCTCTGGTCGATATGTCAGGGTGTTACAAACGGAATAACAATGTTAATATAGCACCATCCTGTGGTGGAGGGTAAAAAAATCGCTAAAAATGTTTTGTTATAATTTTAATAACTAATATTTTAACGAAGAAAACAAAGTCTATATATAACAGATCTATGGATGAATCTTATGATTTACATTTACTTACCCTAAATCATTATTAGCTCAACTACTTACTCTAACTAACCATCATTATTACACGGCCACCATACTCCTCTCTGCCGCTTGTCATTGCAGGGTACGGCCAATCTCTTCGTATGTCAAACAAATGAACCTTTTGCCGGGATTCTCATTCATTGTTTGTCTGAACTCGTGAGGCCGGTTTCTGGTTCCTGATTTCAACCGCCCCCAAAAAATGCTGATTTTCCATTTACTTCATTTAGCGACATTTAGCACAAACAATGGCAGCACAGCAAACACACACACACACCCAGTGGCATAGTTCACCACAAGCCAAGGAGACATTGTTTTATTTATTCAAATGACATAACACACAGAGCCGAAATCAATGACAACAGAATTTAAAATGTAAAATACGCTACACCGCCAGCCCGCGCACCCGCTTCGTCGCCCACAACCAAAAAAGGAATCTTTTCCGAAAACTTTAGATTTTCCTTTACCCTTTTTTTGGTGCGTGCGTGCGTTCGTGCTGGGGCCACAAACAGAGAGTGACAAATGTTTGTGGCGGAATTTCAAGAGTTGTGTGGGCAAGCGTGTGTCACAATCCGTGGCCGAAGTGTAACATATTTCGGCTTTATGTCACTTCTAACAAGGCCAAGAGAAATTCTGCCATGTCAGGCTGGGCTAAGGATGAATGTGAAGAAACGTATGTATTGCTGAGGAAGTAGAACATGCTTTGTCACGGGGTTTGGCGAGGGAAGGGTATTCAAATAAATATAAACATTTAGGCAAAATATACAATTGTTTCTTTCAAATTTCCATTTATGGCAAATGGCTGATGTAGTTTTACTTTTAGTGCCAAGTAGCATAAGAATGTTAAATTTACGATGGACTCATTTTGTATTCGAGCATTTAAGAAATGTTGAATATTTCACCACTTAAAGGGTATATAAAAGTTGCAACCTACTAGAAGGAGGATGGCGTGAATATCGTCTAGATATTTTTTGTAGGAAATATTTCCCATAATATGTATGCCGTTTAAATCTTGTCAACAACACATACAACTACAATAAAGTCTAAATTTAATCTCTTCAAGAATATAAATCTTCAGATTATATGATTTGACAATTGCACAAAGCATTTAACCATACGCGACCAGATTATTTCATGTGATGCTGACTCTTCAAGTTCGTGTATTCGTAGATTTCCACAGATTTAATTTAAACAACATATTGTTAAAAAATGACACACAGGGTCATAATTTCCACATTTATCAATATAAAGGGTGATTTTTTAGCTATTATCTTTTTGGCAACACTGGTTTAAACAGCTGACGCACGTTTCGTGTTTTGTTTCACTGTCAAACATCTTCAGTTTGGTCTATAATTTACCCATGAATCGTCTTACAAACGAACAACTCTTGAATTTTATTATCAAAATGCGTGCTCTGTTAAGAAAGTTCATCGTGCGCTTCCATTTTATGGTCAGTTTAATCGACCCACTGAAGCGGCTATTTGGGCTATTGTGACTACATTTCGCACCAAATTTACATTGTTGGACATTAAACCACCAACACGCTTACGTAGAGTGCGAACTGAAGAAAATATCGCAGCTGTATCGGCCAGTGTTAATGATGACCATCAATTATCGATTTGTCTCCGTTCGCAGCAATTGGGCCTCTGCTACTCAACATCGTGGAAAATTTTGCGGAAGGATTTAGGTGTGATGCCTTTCAAAATACAGCTGGTGCAAGAATTGAAGCCGAACGACCTACCGCAAAGTAAAATTGTTGGTGTTTTACCGTAAAATTGTGTTCAGCGACGAAGCTCATTTTTGGCTCAATGGGTACGTAAATAGGCAGAATTGTCGATTTTGGAGTGAATATCAGCCAGAAGCATTGCAAGAGCTACCAATGCATACAGAAAAATTCACAGTTTGGTGCGGTTTATGGGCTGGTGGAATCATTGGACCGTACTTCTTCAAAGATGATGCGAATCGCAACGTAACTGTGAATGGTGAGCGCTACCGTGAGATGATATCCAACTTTTTTTGCCCGAAATGCAAGAGCTTGACTTGCATGACATGTGGTTTCAAGAAGACGGTGCCACATGCCACACAGCACGCGCAACAATGGACTTATTGAGAGGCTAGTTCGGTGAAAATTTTATTTCACTTTCGGTCCGGTCAATTGGCCGCCTAGATCGGGCGATTTAACGACTTTAGACTATTTTTTGTGGGGCTATGTTAAAGCTCATGTCTATACAGACAAGCCCGCTTCAATTGACGAATTGGAAGACAACATTGAAGCATTTATTCGTGAGATACCGGCCGAAATGTTGGAAAGAGTATGCCAAAATTGAACTAAGCGGATGGACCATTTGAGGCGCAGTCAAGGTCAACATTTGCATGAAATAATCTTCAAACATTAAATTATATTTATTATATTTATAAAGATTTCATGTATTTTAACTTTCCTATAGCTTTTAAAAAAATCACCCTTTATATATGTTTTCATGTAATATTAATGCACTTCTACGAAAATCGACAGCCTCTGTGGAATGCAATCCATGGTGGAGGGTATATAAAGTTCGGCCTGGCCGAAATCGGGGTGAAATCGTGTAAAAAGGGATAAAAATGGTACCAATCAAACGGATGGAGCTGGAATCCTAAAATTCGTAATCCTAAAAGTGTAAACACCCCTCAAAACTCTTAGAAGCGCAAAATGGACAAAATTTTCGAAATTCGTACTTTTAAAGGGTAAACGGGAAAAGGGGATAAAAAGGTACCAGCAACACGGATGACGGATAATGGAATTCGTTTTACAGCGCATATCACATATATGAAGGAGTTTTTCGAAATTTGTACTTTTCAGGGATTAAATGGGATAAAAATTGTACCACAGCATGAATGCGACCAATAAACTATTTTGCAAAATTCGTACTTTTTGTGGGTGAAATTGGGTAAAATGGGATAAAAATGGTACCAATCAAACAGACGGAGCTGGAAAATGCTTAGAAACGCAAAATTAAGGAATTTTTCGAAACACATACTCTTAAAAGGTAAACGGAAAAAGGGGTATAAAAAAGGTACTAACAACATGGCTGACGCTACAATAATGAAATTCGGTTTGTATATTCGTCTTACGGCGCACAGTGCACTTTTTTGGCCCGGTGAGTGCTCAAAAATATGTAAAAACATGAAAATGCATGTTCGAATTTACATACTTCAAATACGAATCTAAAATGAAAAATAGCAGCATTTTTCAAATCTGGTTTCTGATTTGCTCTATCTTCTTTGGTTCGGGAGATATTGGATGTATAAATTGGATAAATTTATAAATATTGCAAAATGATGAAAAAAATGAAAAAAAGTTCAACTTCCGGGACAAGCAGTTTACCAACGGTTATAGATATCGGGCTGATTCTTTTTTTGTTTGAAAGATGGATTCAATCTTAACTTTAAATATTCACATGAGCTCATATGTGTTGCATTTTAGCAATTTTTTTTATTCATAAAAAAAACTTTATTTTACCAAATTTTTTTAACTTTATCTAAGCTTTTAACTATATTGCCACCTGCGGCCACACTAGCAATTGACATAGAGTTATTCTCTGATATATCCCCTATAATCCTATATACAGCTCAGCTGCAACAAACTGCAACTCTCCATGTATGATAGCATTACATTAATTTTCGTGCATTTCAAAGTTATGACAAGTATAACGAAATATTATTGTGAATATGGTCAAACATCAAAACTTATTGTGAATGAATTAGTGTAGTGTTGAGTAGAGATTAGTGTAGAGAAAATATGTCACTTAAATGCCGTTATTTTTAATGAATTTGGAAACACAAGCAATCTGATAAAATATTCCTTTTAATTTGTTAAATAATTTTTCATAATGGATAAATTAAATATATCTATAAAAGATCTATGTGAAAAGTGTTTTAAAATACATACCGAAAATAAATCTAATATAACGCAAAAAGATCTATGTGAAAAGTGTTTTGAAATACATACCGAAAATAAATCTAATATAACGCAAAATTTTAACCTGAACGCCTTCGCTAAAAGGTTTTCTCGATATTGGAAGAGTGTTCGCGATCAAAAAACGTGTTTCTACGAAAATATAAAGAAAGTTCTTGGTACTTAGGATCACTGAGCTTAAATCAAAAAGTTAATGAATCGCTTGATGATGTGGAATTATCCAAAACTATCCGGGGAAGACCACGAAAGTCTTACACAAATTCAGCACGCTCGAGTAAGCGTAGGAAGACACATGATTTAGCGGAAGAATTAAGTTTGGAGGAAGCATATAACATTTTAAAATATCTCTTAAGAAAAAATGGCGAATATGATAAGGCGTCAGTGGTGGAGTCCTTGCATGGGAATGACATCGAAGTCCTTAGAAGACTGAGAGAAGCAACGAAACCTGCAGATCAGTGTAAGGAACTTACTACGGCTGAATCACTTGCTTTATATATTGACCTTGGCTTGTCATACCGACAGTACAAGATACTTCGGTCGACGTTTTTAAAAAAGAACTATAGAGGTTTGCCGTCTCTAGAGCATCTTTCAGATGAAAAAGACGCTTGTGTTCCTGCAAATATTACAGTAGATGAGGTATATGCAAAACTTTCATTTCAATCTTCCTTGGACCATACCTCGAAACGCATATTGGAAAGCCTCGGTTTCGATCAAAAAGAACAAAACTGGCCTTCCAAAATGGTTCTTTATTCCAAATGGGGTTGTGATGGCTCATCAGGACAGAGTGAATACAAACAAAAAAATGGTAAAATAATTGGTACATTCACATAATTGGTACTTATGCATATTATTTTCTGTTATAGATGAAGGCCACTGTGAATCTCATATGTTCGTGGTATCAATGGTTCCTCTTCGATTAATGCAAGACACGGCTGGTACTTCGAAAGATCCTAAAAATTGTGAAGAAATTTGGAGAAATCCAAAGCCATCATCTGTGCGGTACTGTCGTCCTATTGAATTTTCGTATTCAAAGGAAAGTTCGGAGTTAATTGTTGAGAAGCACAAATTGATGACGGATGAAATTAAAAACCTTTCCAACACAGTTTTTACTACACAGCAGGGAACGGAAATAAGGATAAGACATATTCTGCAATTTACAATGGTGGATGGAAAAGTTGCTCAGGCTATATCAGGTATAATAATTATTGATGTATTCATATAAATTCTGTTGACAAATATGTGGTTGACTCCTAGGAAACAAGTCATCTTTGTCCTGTACCGTGTGCCATTCCACTCAAAAGGAGTTTTGCATGGAAAATTCAGAAAGCAATGAAGTGGAATCAATGTATGAACTGGGATTATCGCCACTTCATGCTCGACTTCGATTTATGGCGCATTGTTTAAATATTGCATATGACTTGGAATTCCAAACATTTAAAGAAAATAATCCAGATTTTGATGCAAAAACTTCAAAAGAGAAGCGCGAGATAAAAAAGGAACTCAGAGCAAAGACCAAAAAGGAAATCCCAAAGAAATTTAAAGAAAGTACTGGACTAAGGATTGATTACCCTAAACAGGGTTTCGGTAACAGTAATGATGGCAATACTGCTAGGCGGTTTTTTGAAGATGTTGCACTTACAGCATCCATAACCAAAATTGATGAAGGTCTCTTGCTAAATTTTAAAAAATTGCTGGCTGCGATAAATTGTCGCCAAGTTATTGATGCTGAAAAGTTTGGAGAATTCTCTGCTGATACCCTTAAAATGTACAATAATCTCTATGGTAGCTGGAAAAAACTGTCGCCTACAATTCATAAGGTACTATGCCATGGTGAAAACATAATAAAGCATCACTACTTTCCCATTGGCGAACTGTCAGAAGAGGCTCAAGAAGCGAAAAACAAAGAATACAAGGCATTTCGATTGCGAAAGTGCGACAGAAGAAGCCAGAATGCGGATTTAATAAAAATGCTCATGATTTCCTCTGATCCTCTGATCTCATTTGTACTTTGTAAATACAATCATTTATTTAAAGAGGCTGGGTATGTTTTTGAAAAGTCGTGGTAGTCTGCAGTCAAGTAATAAATGTCACCATGCCATTTGTAAAAAAATTCGCATTCTATTAAATATAGATGCAAAATGGTCTTGAGCCAGGACAATATCCCAGTTCAATTTTATTTTTATTTAAATCGACCATTACACCATTTGCAATGTCAATATATCAAAATGATTACAAAACTTGAAAAAGTTTACTAGATCAAATGTTATTGAATTTTGGCAGATGTTATTTGTTTCTCAACCACTGTGCGCCATTGTAGTGCTGTTTGCCCAGTACATGTATTAGGGCCGATACAATACACAAACTGACCAAAAGTTAGGACTAACCAACAGTTGTAAATGTCAAATCTCATACGAATAACTGTGGCTGAGCTATGAATGTAGGTTAATTTGTTTATTGTCAATGTCCTTTTGTTGTTAAAACTAACTAGAAACTATCATAGTTGTACCAAAACTAGATATGCGGCAAGACCTGGCCCATGAGACCAAGTAAACATGCAAAGCAGCAACTGGTCAGAACATTTCCAGGGCGTTGTGTTTTGTTGTCAGCTACATACATGAGACATTGTATGTGTATAGCCCCAACCCACCTACAGTGATAGTACAAATAACAATATTAACTCTGTACCCAAGTGAGACACTCCGTAACCGAGAAAGGCCGCCATTATTGCCAACCCATGTCGTCGTGTACCATCATTCTTTCATGGCGAGGCAAACAACGACCATGACTTCAATTTGCTTTTTCATAATTTAATAAATTAAATAATCCCAACCATGTGTATATTTATGCGAGTGAGGGTTGGGAGGGAGAGCAAAATTTTAAAACACACAAAATAATAATAAAAATTTATGGATATGTGGGGCACAACTACTCATGTGTAAATTTGGCGCCAGCAATTTTTCTCTCCCAAGTACTCTTACCACTCATACTTAAGACATATGCGTATCATGTACACACGCTCCACTATATATGAGCGGGTATGGGAAACCAAACCAAAAAATTATAAACTCACAAGTTCGGAATTGTTTGCCCACTCCAACCGAAGTAAAAAAACATCATATGGTGAGTATTATAATTAAAAGTTATACTGTAATTAAAAATTATCTACAGCATAAACAATTAACTGGAACGATGTTCAGGTTAAGGTTGTGGGCTTTGTTTTTGGCGGAAAGAGGAAACAATATTTACGTACAATATGGATGGGGTACTACACGCGCAGAGTAGTGTTATAAAGGCATCCTTAAAGAAGCCTTAGTAGCATGAGAAATACCATGAAATATGTTTCATTTTGGAAGCTACCACTTTTGTCGATAAAGACAATAGCCTATGCCACCCATGACACTTTCTAAAAGAAAGTATCTTTAATACCACCGTGGAACAAAATGAAACTCTATCGGTAATACCAATATTCTGACAAAGGATTCTGCTAGAGGTAATAAAAACTAATATACGTGCGTCAGCGTTTTTAAAGATATTAATAAGCGTTGTTTAAAAAATTAATAAGTTTATCGACAAATTTTTCAATTAAAATTATATATCGATTACAAAATTTAGTGCAAATGTTTATGAATTTTAATCAAGTGGTTTAATTGAGACCCTATAAAGTATAGGGTAGTCGAAAAAGTCTTTTCGCATTTCTAATCAAACTTCAAACCATTTTTATACCCTCCACCTCCAGGATGGGGGGTATACTAACTTTGTCATTCCGTTTGTAACACCTTGAAATATCGACCTGAGACCCTATAAAGTATATATATTCTTGATCGTCATAAGACGATCTAGCCATGTCCGTCCGTCTGTCCGTCTGTTGAAAGAACGCTAGCATCTAAACGAAAGGAGCTAGAACGTTCAAATTTTCCATAAATGCGTCTTATAGTCGTAGATCGGTTGGGATTGTAACTGGGTAAACTCGGCCCAAAGGGAAACATTTTTCCCTCACAAGGATTATAAATACCCATAATAATCCCTAATATTTTAGCGTATTTAAGCATGTTTTTAGAATATGTCTGTTTATATTTGCTTGATATTTGGTATGCGCATTCCCCTTATAGCAAAAACGTGCAACATATAGTGATTCTTATTTGTAGGGGGTGAAATGGGGCAAAAAAGGGATAAAAATGGTACATATTAAACGACAACAGCTAGAAACACGAAATTCGGTGTGTACATTCCTCTAATTGAGTATATACATAATATAAAAGTATTTTTTCCAAATTCGTACTTTTAAGGGGTAAATGGGGATAGAGGGATAAAAATGGTACCAACCAAACGGCTGTACCTAGAATAATGAAATTCGGTGTATACATTCCTCTGATTGCATAGACAAGTAAAATACACTGATTTTTCAAAATTCGTATTTTTTGGGGTTAAAATGGAAAAGGGGACAAAATAGTACCAATCAAATGACCGCGGCTAGAGTCATGGAATTCGGAGTATACATTCCTCTGACTGTGTAGACATGGTAAATAAACTGATTATTCGAAATTCGTACTTTTTGGGGTCAAAATAGAAAAAGGGGATAAAATAGTACCAACCAAATGACCGCAGCTAGAGTCATGAAATTCTGAGTAGAGACTACGTAGACATGAAAAATAAAAGGTTTTTTCCAAATACAATGGGTACGGAGGGATAAAAATGGTACCAACCAAACGGCTACACCTAGAATAATGAAATTTTGGGTATACATTCCTCTGATTGCGTAGACATTTAATATAAACAGATTTTTCGAAATTTGTACTTTTTGGGGTTAAAATGAAAAAAGGGGATAAAAATAGTACCAATCAAATGACCGCAGCTAGAGTCATGAAATTCGGAGTATACATTCCTCTGACTGTGTAGACACGGTAAATAGACGGATTTTTCGAAATTCGTACTTTTTGGGATTAAAATGGAATAAGGAGATACAAATAGTACCAACCAAACGAATTCAGTTAGAGTCATTCAATTTGGAGTATACATTCCTCTGACTGCGTAGGCACGGAAAATAAACGGATTTTTCAAGGGATACAATGGTACAGAGGGATAAAAATAGTACCAACTAAACAACTACAGTTAGAATGATGAAATTCTAACTGTAGAACGTCAAGGGGGTCAAAATGGTACCAACCAAATGGGCGCAGCTGGAATCATGGAATTCGGTGGATACATTCCTCTGACTGCATAGACACGCAAAATAAAAAGTTTTTTCCAAATTCGTAATTTTTTACTTTTACAGCAAAAATTAGATGAATCATCAAGTTGGGTTATCTTGTCCTGTGTACGTCAAATATTGAATTTGTACCTTAAATGGTCATATACCATTTTTATCCCATTTTGTCCCGCTCGTCCCTTAAAACTAAAACTTTCGAAAAATCCATTTATGCTGCAAGTCTACGTTGTCAGAGGAATTTACACACCAAATTTCACAACTATAGCTGCAATACTTTAGTTGGTACCATTTTCCCCCTTTTTGTCCCACTCACCCCTTAAAAGTACAAATTTCGAGAAATCCATTTATGTTGCAAGTCTACGCTGTCAGAGAAATATAGATACCGATATTCACGACTATGGCTGGAATACTTTAGTTGGTACCATTTTTATCCGTTTTTGTCCCGCTCGCCCCTTATAAGAATAAATTTCGTAAAAATCCATTTAGATTTGCGTTCTCAGAGGAATTTACGCACCAAATTTACGACTATAGCTGCAATACTTCAGTTGGTACCATTTGTATCCCTTTTTGTCCCACTCACCCCTTAAAAGTAAAAATTTCGAGAAATCCATTTATGTTGCAAGTCTACGTTGTCAGAGAAATATAGCTACCCATTTTCACGACTATGGCCGGAATACTTTAATTGGTACCATTTTTATCCCTTTTTGTCCCGCTCGCCCCTTATAAGTATAAATTTCGAAAAAAACCATTTAGATTTGCGCTTCTACGTTCTCAGAGGAATTTACACACCAAATTTCACGACTATAGCCGTAATACTCAAATTAGTACCATTTTTATTCCTTTTTGTTCCTCGCGACCCTTAAAAGTAAAAATTTTAAAAGATCTAATTTTAATGCACTAATGCATGATCAGAGGAATTTACAAACCAAATTTCACGATTCTAGCTGCAATACTTTAGTTGGTACCATTTTTATCCCCTTTTTCCCGCTCATCCCTCATAAGTACAAATTTCGAAATATCCATTTATGTTGCAAGTCTACGTTGTCAGTGATACCGATTTTCACGACTATAGCTAAAATACTTTAGTTGGTAAAATTTGTATCCCTTTCTGTCCCGCTCACCCCCTATAAGTACAAATTTCGAAAAAATCATTTAGATTTGCGCTTCTACGTTTTCAAAGGAATTTACACACTAAATTTCGCGACTATAGCTGCAATAATTAAATAAGTACCATTTTTATCCCATTTTGTTTCTAGCAACCATTAAAAGTACAAATTTTAAAATGTCTAATTTTAATGCGCTAATACATGATCAGAGGAATTTTCAAACCAAATTTCACGATTCTAGCTGTAATACTTTAGTTGGTACCATTTTTATCCGTTTTTTCCCGCTCATCCCTTATAAGTACAAATTAATAAAAAAATCATTTATTTTACAAGTCTACGTTGTCAGAGAAATGTAAATACCGATTTTCACGAATATAGCTGCAATACTAAAATTGGTACCATTTTTATCCATTTATGTATCTTTCCTCCCTTAAAAGTACAAATTTCGAAAAATCCCTATTTGTAGCTCGTCAGCATGTTTATAGTTAGTGTCGTTTAGTCAGGACGAAGGTTCGATGTTTATCCCTCTTTGTCCCTCTTTGTCCCATTTTACCCCCTATTAGTACGAATTTCGTAAACGTGTAAGTCTTAGTAGACGTCTATGTCATATTTGGGAATTGCCCTGGAAATTTTATGACCCTGGCTTCAGCCGTTTGGGTTGGGGGCTGGTCAATGATAAGTCAGTCAGTCAGTAACGCAACTCTTTTATATATAGATTAACGTATTGGTAGCCTTGCCTTATAAGCGTGGTTTGAAATAATAAAAATATTATATTTATTTATAAAATTATTTTTTCAATATTTTTATTTGTTTTGGTTTGGCTATATTTAAAAATTTAAAAATAATTTCCTATAATGTTGCTGCAATTCTACGAAAATCGACAGTCTCTGTGGAAATCAATCCATAGTGGAGGGTATATAAAGTTCGGCCCGGCCCCGGTTCTATTATATGTCGACTTAGCATATTTGAAAAATTTGACCATGATGTCTCTACGCTTCTCTTCACTGTCATGTGTGCCAGAATAACTGTTTGGAAAACCCATTCCTCCCATGATATTGACAATAGCCTTCATCGAAATTTTGATGAAGTAGAGTAATTTTCCAAAAATCACAATATAACAAGATTAACTCAGACTTGTTGATATTCCAGGGAATTATTTTCGGAAATATTAAATGAATACTTACATATTGGACACCCAGAACCCTCCGAACTTTGCTTGTCCTGTTCATTATACGACATAGCCAGTTGATACTATAAACTTTTTGAACTCGGATAACATTAATTCCCTGTCAATTCATTTAAACTCTCTGACCAACCGCCAAATTCATCCTCGCCCCTGCTAATGCTGAGCTTTCAGTTGCTGTTGCTATTGTTGTTGTTGCTATTACTGTTGTCGTTGAACATAATCAAGTCTGAATACGAAATGAGCATTAAACTGGTGTTCGGCTAAGACAGCCGCATCAGCAACTCGGCAGCATAGATGGAATAAAAGTTGATTGGTACAAAAAGAAAGGAAAAGAAAAGCAGAACAAAACAAATTCAGAGAAAGATTATGCCAAAGTTTTTCACAGAAAATCTACAAACGTTTTTTATTGTCTGAACGTTTGTCTGTCCTGGCATTATTTGAAGACGTTTTCTTGAGTATTTCTTTCACTTGCCTGTGTCACCAAACTTGATAATACCCCAGCCACCCTACCCACCACCATATTACCCCATTCCCTTTCAGTTTTGAGAATTGTGTTAATGCTAGTGAAATACTGGCGGGCAGGAAGAAGGGGAATAGACGAAGGAAAACTTCTGGGTTTTTTTGTTTTTCAACCATTCATTTGCTGTAAAGACAAAGTTTTAAATAAAAATTCAAAATGATGTACTACAGATATTTCATGCCAAAAACAACCGATGAACAACTAACAAAACAATTCAACATCGATGTCAGCAACAGCTATGGCCACGGCCAAGACAGCGACAACTGCAACATCGTCATGCTTATGAAGGTGCTGCCAAAGAACAACTTTGTAGAACATCACCATCGACAGCCACAGAATGAACAACGGCAACATTGCTGACAAAAACCGAAATTCGGTTTAGGCTGAAGTAACAGTGGTTGGCGGCAACCATGTACTTCACGGGAAGTATTGTAAGGCCAGACCAATCAGTCTACAACTCAAGGTGTAACAGTGTAAATTTGGACAGGCTCAACGATTTCTGTATGCTAGACGAGGAACATATCCAGCAATGTCTGGGAAAGTGAATTTCCACGAAAAAGTTGTTGTTGCAGTGTTCTGACATGATGTTTATACACTCCACGAGAGTATTATGTCTTTGTGCATTTGTGTGTAACACCCAAAAGGAAACAAGATAGACCCATTGTTAATTATACCGATCGACTTAGAATCACTTTTTGAGTCGATTTACCAATGTCCGTCCGTCTGTCCGTCTGTCCATCTATTCTTGTAATCACGATACAGGTCGCAATTGTAGACAGACCCAAATGAAACTTTGCACAACGAAGTTTTTCGGTACAACGACGAACGCTATTTACTTTGAACAAAATCGGTTCATATTTAGATATAGCCCCCATCCGAATTTCACTTCCGATTTGACTCTATTCAATCTAGATACCACATATTTTAACAGATTTTCTTCAAAATTGGCAAAACATCTTATATTTGAACTAGAAACACCTGTGGTAAAAATGTGTTAGATCGGTTCAGATTTATATATAGCTCCCATACAAATTTCGCTCCCGATTTGACTTTTCCGCTCTAGAAACCTCACATTGTATCAGATTGTCTTCAGATTTGGTAAAAGTCTTATATTTAAACTAGGAACACCTATGGTGAAAATAGGTCAGATCGGTTCAGATTTATATATAGCTCCCATTAAAATTTCGCTCCCGATTTGACTTCTTCTGCTCTAGAAGCCACATATTTTAACAGATCCTCATCAAATTAGTCGAAATATCTTAAATTTGTTGTAAATTTCGCCCCAAAAATTTCCCATACAAATTTCGGATAGACTTTTTCCGTACCAAAAAGCATAAATTTTCGCAAAATGAGCTTAACACGTTCGGCTAGAAGTACAAATTTCGAAAAAATCCTTTTTATTTCGCGCCTTCTTCTCAATTCATGATATCAACTGCAGCGGTTTGGTAGGTACCATTTTTATCCCTCTTTTCCATTAAAAGTACGAATTTAAAAAATCCCTTTATTTTACGTATCTACGTAATTAGAGGGATGCATACTCCAAATTTCATGTTTCTAGCTGTCGCGGTATCATTGGTATCATTTTTATCCGTTTTTGTACCATCTCGCCCGCTAATTCTTTTATTTTTTTTGGTGCTTTTAAGATATAAGAGGAATGTACGCAGCGAATTTCAAGTGAATATAAAGCAGAAAATTAAAAAAAAAAACAAGTAAAAACGACATTAAGTTCGGCCGGGCCGAACATTATGTATCCTCCACCATGGATTGCATTCCACAGCGGCTGTCGTTTTTTGTAGAAGTGCAGTTTTTTTAATATAACCAAACCAAAACAAATACAAATATTGAAAAAATAATTTTATAAATAAATATAATATTTTTATACCCTCCACCTCCAGGATGGGGGTATACTAACTTTGTCATTCCGTTTGTAACACCTTGAAATATCGACCTGAGACCCTATAAAGTATATATATTCTTGATTGTCATAAAATTCTAAGACGATCTGGCAATATCCGTTCCTCCGTCAGTCTGTTAAAAGCACGCTAGCATCTAAACTGAAGGAGCTAGGAGGTCCAAATTTTGCATAAATACGTCTTACAGTCGTAGATCGGTTGGGATTGAAAATGGGCGAAATCGGCCCAAAGGGAAAAAATTTTCCCTCACAAGGACTAAAAAAAGCATAAAAACACCCAATATTTTAGAGTATGCGCATTTCCCCAAGAACAAAAACGTGCACCATAAAACTATTTTTATGCGTAGGGGGTGAAATGGGACAAAAAGGGATAAAAATCGAAAATCGGGGTGTACATTCCTCTATTTGAGCAGATACATAATATGAAATTATTTTTTCCAAATTCGTACTTTTATGGGATAAAATGGGAATAGAGGGATAAAAATGGTACCAACCAAACGGCTGCACCTAGAATAATGAAATTAGGTTTATGCATTCCTCTGATTGCGTAGACACGTAAAATAGAAGGATTTTTCGAAATTCGTACTTCATGGGATTCAAATGGAAAAAGGGGATAAGAATAGTACCAGCCAAATGAACGCAGCTAGCGTCATGGAATTCGGAGTATACATTCCTCTGGCTGCGTAGACACGAAAAATGAAAGGTTTTTTTTCAAAATTCGTACTTTCAAAGGATACAATGGGTACAGGGGATAAAAATAGTACCAACTAAACGAATAAAGATAGAATGATGAAATTCGAACAATGCGCATTCCCCCGATAACAAAAACGTGCACCATAAAACAATTTTTATTCGTAGGGGGTGAAATGGGGCAAAAATTGATAAAAGAGGTACTTATCAAACGACAAGAGCTAGAAGCACGAAATTCGCTGTGTACATTCCTAGATACATAACATAAAATAATTTTTTTCCAAATTCGTACTTTCAAAGGATAAAATGGGAATAGAGGGATAAAAATGGTACCAACCAAACGGCTGCCCCTAGAATAATGAAATAAAGTGTATACTTTCCTCTAATTGCGTAGACACGTAAAATAGAAGGATTTTTCGAAAATCGTACTTTTTGAGTATCAAATGGTAAAAGGGGATAATAATTGTACCAACCAAATGACTGCAGCTAGAGCTATGAAATTCGGAGTATACATTCCTCTGACTGCGTAGACACGAAAAATAAAAGGTGTTTTCCAAATTCTTACTTTCAAAGGATGCAATAGGTACAAGGGATAACAATAGTACCAACTAAACAAATACAGCTAGAATGATGAAATTCGGTGTGTTCATCCTTCTAATTGCGTAGATACGTAAAATAAAGAGATTTTAGAAAGACGTACTCTTGAGGGGGTAAAATTGGAAAAAGGGGATAAAAATGGTACCAACAAAATGGCCGCAGCTAGAATCATGGAATTCGGAGTATACATTCTCTGACTGCATAGACATGCAAAATAAAAAGATTTTTCAAAATTCGTACTTTTACGCCAAAAGCTTGTTGAATCATGAAGTTAAGTTATTTTGTACTATGTACATGAGATAGCCGCCTCATACTTGACCTGTATCTCTTTTGGACGCAGTAACAAAATTGTCTCAATTGTTCAAATGGCTCTCGTTTCTTTCCCTATAGGAATCCGAGGGGATTTCGAGTCGTGAACTTAACCTATATTTAAATTTAGACGAGTTGGTCTTAGTTTTATTTCGGAATCTAATAGGTTCCGGTGGCTGCCGAGCTAATTTAAACATAATGTAACGATGATCGGAGAATGAATGAATGTCTGAGACATTCCACTCTAGAACCTCGTCGATTAGGTTTTCAGAACATAAAGTTATGTATATAACCTGTTCCCTTACCTTGTTAACGAATGTGGCTTTGTTACCAATGTTGAGAATATGTAGGTCATAAGTGGTACGGAATTCTAGGAGGTCCTGGTATGTTCAGTCCTTGTGAGGGAAAATTTTTTGCTTTTGGACCGATTTCGCCAACCCAACCTGTCTATGACTATAAGACGCATTTATGGGAAATACGGACTTCATACTTTCAACAGGCGGACAGACGGACGGACATGGCTAGATCGTCTTGGAATTTTATGACGATCAAGAATGTATATACTGTATTTGGGTCTCAGGTGGAGGGTATAATAATTGGACGTATTTTTATATTATTATAGCAAAGATTATAATAATAAAAATTTCATTGATGATTTATGAAAGTTAATTTCTGACTGTACTATGCCCAAGTTAATATGTCCAAAAAAGTAAATCTATATATATTCTTCAATATGATGTAAATGTCGTTTATCTTACTTATTTTCCTTCTCTATTCAATTGCAGGTAAGGTCTAGAAGCAAAATCTGAGGGATCACTCCATTACTGAAAGTAAGCAATTGTATGCAAATAACAAATTAAGAATCATTTGGATACATTGTAATATATATATATATATATATATATATATATATATATCGGTAAGCTAAATATGAAAATTAGTATATGCAGGAGAAGGATTTTCCGAGCCAAAATGTCCGAACTTCCTTCACTGCGGCAATCAATTCCTTCAGCTGTTCATCATTTTGGCATCATTTGAAAGGTATTGACTGCAGCTATTTTCAGTTGTCACTATGAAAAAAAAAAACACAACAATTAACTATAAAGGTCTAATAATTCGACCAATAAGTCTAAGACAAGAATCAAAATTTATATTTAAAGTGCTTTCAAGGGTCTATTATTTCAAAAAAAATTGACAAAAATGCAGCAAAAAAATTGCACGGAAAAAACATGATTTTTAGGGCTTTTTTCGGGAGCGTTTAGCTCATAGACTGCTTGATCTAGGAACGAAATATTTTGCAAATCATCATTAAACAATTCAAACTTTATTTTCGTGGAGTGAAAAAATTTGCATCAGTCTGGTGCGTGGTTAGCTGACATCGATGACGAGTCTATGTTTCACCACTGAGTCCTGTAAAACTCCTGTGTGACCCCTGTGTTTTCTATAAAATGCTCTAGAATCCACAATTTACGTTGGATATTGATCAACATTTTGGGACAATATTTGAAATAAATCCCGATGTTCTACTTTCCATTGATTTCGAATATTGTAGATGAACGGATCTGACGTTGCCAATAATATATTAAATAGATCTTCATTTCTGGAATTTCGTGAAAATTGTCTAGTATTGTGCTCCCCATGAAATCAGTAATCCGTGTTCCTTTTTTTCCTGAGCCTCCTCTGATAGATCTCCAAGTGGCACCAAATGATATTTAATAACATCTACTCCACGGCGCACAGAGGGTTGAAATCGTCAAAAATGGAGATTAATTCGGGGATGCCTTCGTTATGTTCATATTTTTCAATATTTATACCATAATCAGTAAAAGAAAACACAATTTGAGTACAATTTAGTGGAAAAAGTGGCTTTCCTGGAAAATAAATTAATAATCCGTCCGTGTATATATTCTTTTCGAAGTACAACTCGCAATTATTATCCAATCCCAACAGAACTTGGTACAGCTAATTTTTTCGCATTAATGACGAACACTATTAAATTTGAAGCAAATCAGTTCAGATTTAGATATATCTTTCATACAAATGTCACTCCCGAGTTGAATTTTTTCGCTCTAGATACCACATATTTTAACCGATATTGTTCAAATTTGGTACAACACGCTATATTTCAACTAGAAACATTCATGGTGAAAGTGGGTCACATCGGTTTAGATTTAGGTATAGCTCTCATACAAATGTCTTTCAAGATTTAACTTTTCCGCTCTAGTAACAAACTTGTTTACCCAATTTTGTTCGCATTTGGCACATAACGTTAAATTGAACCTACAAACAGCTGTAGTTAAATTTAGTGACATCGGTCCATTGTTTGAAAAAGCCCCCATGCAAATGTCCCACCAGATTAGGTGACATTTGATCATAAAGGACAATGTTTCGAAACTGTCACAGATATTTTAAAACATTTTGAATTTGGTAGTAAATTGTAAATTAATAAAATTATAGCCGGCATCACCCGACTGAAGTCTTTCCGTACTTGTTATACCCTACACCACTTCGTTTTTATATAGGGATGTTTATAAAATTAAGATTTATTGTGCAACTTGGAATCTCATTCTGCTTCTGTGAATGCTTTTCATTAGAAATAATTGTTACATTTAAGTATTAAGTGTTAAAAAGACTTATTTTTCATTACAAAATATTTAAATATTAAGTTTTCGTCATTTTCTAAATTCCAGTTGTACAATAAAACTTAATGTATACGCACCCATAAAGAGTGACTATTTTCACAATTTATTTAATAAAATAAATTGGTGCAAAAACGCGCAACATGTATTTGCGGAATATTGAAGTTAACACAATGTAATTTAATTAGAAATTCGCCATCCTGCGGTATGTACAGAATTCACATTAAAACCCCCACATATATTTTGAAAATACCTTAAATTTAGACATATTTTTAACAATTTTTTTAAAATATTTCTAAAATACTTTCGTTAAAACGTTTTTTGTAAAATCTCTCTAAAATAATTTAACTTGAAGATTCTATAATCAATCTGCTACTTTTTTAAATTGGGAAAAAGATATTAACCTTTGAAATATGTCAATTTGCAATTTTCAGAACTGTTCGCGTAAAACTCAAAACATGCTTGACTTTTAGGCAGTGCAAATTGAAAAGTAAACAACACATGTCATTGATATTTTCGGTGTTGATGAAGAATTTTATATTCGTTAATCGTATAATAAAATATTTTCAAAAAAATTAATTTTGATTTTTGAATTAATATCCATTATTTGCGATTTCAACCATCTGTTGACGCTGTTTCAATCAAAAACAAGTAAGATATATATACCCTCCACCACGGAGTGCATTGCACAGTATTACCAGCAGATTAAAGGATGTCGACTTTACATAGAAGTACAGTACCATATTACGAAAATTATGATATTTTTATGTACAATACTATATTTGTTTACTATTTCAAACTATAATGTATACTTATGCGCACTGTTTAAATTCTACTACTATATATAAATACAATGCTATAATTGTGAAAGTGAACATGCCTAAATCTTTGGCATGGGCCATTCGCCCCATTCTCCGCCCAAATGTACAAATTTCGAAAAAAAACCTTTTTCGAGTGTTCGTAGTGATTCTAGCTGTTGTCGTATCAATGGTACCATATTTTATCCCTTTTTGTCCCATTTCGCCCGCTAAAACTTTTATTTTCTTTGTGATGCTTCCAAGCTACAAAAGAAATGTCCGCAACAAATTTTAACTGTATGAAAATAAGAAATTTAATAAATAAGCCAAGGCTACCAATATTTGTATTCTATGTATATATATAATGGAAATAATACTTCAATTCATAAAGTAAATAGAAGGCAGCAATCATAAATACCCTAAATATTGGGGGATAGAGAGTGTATTTTCAGCTGCAGTCGTTCGGTTGGTTGTATTTCCATCCTATTTTAATTTAAAAAATATAAATTTTGAAAATACTGTCACGTGCGCAGTATAAGACAACTTTATAATTCTACCATTTTTGTCGTAAAAGCAAAAATAAAGTACGAATTTGGAAAAAAAAATATTTTACGTGGCTATGCAGTCAGAGGAATGTATACACCGAGTTCCATGATTCTATCAGCGGCCATTTTGTTGGTACCATTTTTATCCCTTTTTCCAATTTTGCCCCTCAAGAGTACGACTATCTAAAATCTCTTTATTTTACGTATCTACACAATTAGAGGGACGTATACACTGAATTTCATCATTCTAGCTATATTCGTTTAGTTATTACTATTTTTATCCCCTGTAGCCATTCTATCCTTGAAAGTACGAATTTGGAATTTGGGTCTCCGATGAATATTTCAAGGTGTTACAAACGGAATGACAAAGTGAATATACCCCCATCCTGGAGGTGGAGGGTATAAAAATGTTTATTTGTTAGACAGTGTAAAAAATAAATAAATAAAAAGTCTTTAATTTACAACATTTTGTTTACTTCGGCCAAAAAATGAAAATTTTGAAAAATATTCCTTTCTTTTTCTCTCACTTCTTTTTCTGATTTTTTGCATAATTACTAATTTTGAAAATGTTTGCTCACTTGCTCATCTTTGTATTACTTTCCGTTCACTACTTCTCGACAATTCATACACGAGCTATGCTACATGGTTATTATATCGCAGCAGCAAGATATGCTTCAACACTATTTACACTTTAATGACTTATCAAAAAAGAAAAGAAATACAGTCGCATTCGCTACATAATGAAGACACGAAAAATCACAAAACTTTTGCTTTCCCACTGTACAACCCAGCACTGTGCATTTTCGCTTCAGTCACCAACTCTAACAACTCTCATCATTTTGGCAGAATTTTTTAACTTTTTTTGGAGGTCGTACTTTCTGAACGCCTGATTGTTGTGCTTTAAATGCGTATTCGCCGAAAACGGCAACAATTACCAACATTCGAGACGATGAGGAGAGTGTTGTAAAATGTTGAGCGTGGGTGGGTGAGTGCGTGCGTATTACCATTCATTTGCCGTTTATGTCGTTCTTTATTCGGCGGGGCGGTTTATTAAGAAAGTTGCAGATACTTTCGTTGTCGTTTTTTGCGTCTCTGTTGCCGGCGAGATTAAAAACTTAAGTTGCTCGGATTACGCCTGTATTTAATTGCAAAACATTTCGGATTGACAATAAACATGCACAAAAGGAGTTTATTTAAAGACTCACGTACGCATGTGAGTGTATGTGTGTGTGTGTCGTTGTTCAGGTGCCTCTGACTCTGTGTGCGTAATTGCGATATCCCACAGTGAAACTCTTGACGGAGGAAGTTTTTGCGTTTTGTAGGCCCCCTCTCCGCACCACAGCACGAAACAAATGTGAAAAGTATTCCTTCAAGGTGTAAGGAAAATATGTTTTCGTGCGATAATTTGTTCAGTCGGAAACAAAACACACATCTAGCCACCCACCCAGCCCTCACGGCGTATGAGTTATTCAACATGTGCTGTTCAGCAGATAACTTATACGCCAGGCAGTACAAGTGTCAGTGCCAGCGCGTCTACATATGGTTATGTTGACGTGCGTGCGTGCACCCAGTTCAACAAATGGTTTTTGAGGTGGGTGTCTGTCTCTCTCTCTCTCTCTCTCTCTCTTTGACATTGCCAAAAGTTTGCACATTTTGAGTTAAGCATTGAAATAGGTTTCTTTTTCCAGCTGATGATTTCTAACATTTACAATTTGCTTATCTTGGCAATTACTTAAATGAAAAATGGATTGAATGATGTCTGTAGGCAAGACAATAACCACTTAGGAAAATTGATGTTTATACTCAGTGCACTGGTGGGATGGAGTGTGTATTTACTTTGTATTAAAGTTGGCAAGACATGGAAATATTTATCAGAAACGCAATAAGTATTTATAGTGGGGGGTCGTGGTGTCACACGCTGCTTCCAAATTGATTTTGTATAGGAATTAACTCTGTAACTTTTGGATGGAAAAATATATATTTTCAAAATTTCGCATGTTTATGGTAGAGGTGCTTTCCAGATAATTGGCAAAATATTGTATTACTCCTAATTTGGCCAGCTCGTTCATATCAAATTTTGATATCATTACCAACAGCACAATTATGCAAATATGATAATGTAGTCTAAGTGGTATTTAAGATACCAGAAATATTATTATTCTTTATAAAACGGTATTTTAACTACATTCTTTACACAAGCAACATACTATTGTTGCTACTATTTTTATGTTTTATTGGCATTCTTTGCTAAATATGGATTTCTTGAAAAACAAAATTATCGAATGTATTACATTCAAAACTCATAGAAAATCAATCAATCGATCACTTATCAACAACACAAAAACTAATAATTAAAACTGGGACGGCACGCCCTAATGTTGAAACAAAAATTCATCTTCTTCGACACTTGTTGTCTTTGGCCCGACCAGGTTTGGAACCTGTGTTGCACGTTCGTTGGGCGGAAATGCTGTGCTTCGCACCACGGCGTGGTCATAACTTGATGGCGGATATAAGGACACATGAGATGAAAAGGGATGTAACAACTTCAACAAAAACTCATCTCCATAGAATTTTCACCACTCATTGTTGTCGTGGGTGGTTATCCAATAAGTTCGTGGGGAAAAAGCTGTATCGTGATGAAAATAAATCAGGTAATGAGTAAAGGTTTTATACATATAATACGCAGGTGTGATTTTCATATAACGTAGATATATATACAACTTATGACTTCATGTTAACGCAAGCACTCCAGAAGGATAGAAGGCTCACTGATGAGTTGTCTCTAGACAGGACAACGAAATACGTATATGGGCACATGTGTGTATGGTTAATGGTTGTGGTTCTCCTCCTTTCCATTACCAAAAACAAATATTTCCTTCTTAAGAAGAAATTACTTGATCGAATTAGCCGATATTCGAATGTATTACATTCAAAACTCATACACAATTATCAACATTAAATGAAATTCAGTATGGCAAGACACCCACAGAGATATGCAGAAGCTACAGCATTCATAAGAGAATATAATTTGTATACCCTCCACCTCCAGGATGCGGGGGTATACTAACTGAGACCCTATAAAGTATATCGATGGCTTATATTCATAAGTGACTATGAACAAAAACACAACTTTTTCAGGAGAGCGAAAAACTGATTTTCTCCTTAATTTTAAGGGAAATTATGAATCATTCTTCTATAGTTTAATCCAAAGAGTATAACTAATTGCTACGATTATAAAGTTGTCGAATTTTCCTATTATTCGAGGTTTTATGGCTCATATCCGCTTTTGCACTTTTAAAATCGAGCACTATGAATATTGAAAAAAGCAAATAGCCATTTATGCCCAAATATATAAATATTTTCCAAATTTTTTAAAGGTAGTGGATATTGCGGTAGGGTGCGGTAAACAAAAACAAGTAAGGAAAGGCGGGCCGACTATATGATACACTCCACTTTCTCTCCGAATACAATTCAATTCGGTAAACAAGTGAAAACGGGAAGAATTTTTGTATATTTCCTAATCATAGGCTATTATGGCCTGATCAAATTTGTCAAATCGAGAAGAATATTTGTATCGTGGATATATCCAAACATGGAATAAAGTGACTAACTTTCACAATAAGTTCTTCCATTCAAATATAACTCACGTTGAAGAAATTCGGTGAAAATTCGAGGTTTCGGTATAACTAACAATGGGTCAATCTCCCTTCCTTTGGGTGTTCGGGAACAATATGTGATTTCTAGAGCGGAAAAAGTCGGGAGCGACATTTGTATGGGGGCTATATCTAAATCTGAACCGATTTCCTCCAAATTCAATACCAATCGTCCTAGACGAAAAAAATTAACCTCTGCAAATTTTTCAAGATAATCGGACCACAATTGCGATCTGTAGAGTGCGAACAAGCTTAGATGGACAGCAGACGGACGGACGGACAGACATCGTTAAATCGACTCAGCTGGCGATTCTAGGCCGATCGGTATACTTAAAGGTGGGTCTAGCTCGATTATTTCTTGGTGTTACAAACATTTGGCGAGAAACTAACTTATAATACCCTAGTCCACGAAGTGGTGTAGGGTATAAAAACGATACACGCTTCAACAACGCATTGAAATTATTATAATTCACTACAAAAATGGAGTCACAATTCGCAAAACTAAAGCGTTTTTGGGTCGTCGTGAAGCACCTTGTCGGACCGCAATACAGAAATTGGTGGAAAAATTCGAGCTGTTGGGACAAGTTAGTGATGTGAAGAATAAAACCCGTGCACATCGCTCAAGAACAACTGAGAATATTGCTGCTCGTCGTTCTTTGGAATTGGGAATTCCACAAACGTCATTACAACGAATTTTGCATAAAGACTTGGGTCTTAAGGCTTTCGAAGTTCAGTTAACACAAGAACTCAAGCCGGCCGCTCGATCATCAACAACGTCGTGTCTGTGCTGATTGGGTTCGTGAGATGAATGAAAATGATCCGGAATTCCATCGAAAAATCATCTTGACTGATGAGGCCCATTTCCACCTCGATGGCTACGTCAACAACCAAAATTGTCGCATCTGGGGCTCGGAAAACCCAAGAGTTATTGTTGAGAAGCCAATCCATCCTTATCGAGTGACTACTTGGTGCGGTTTATGGTGCGGCGGGGTTATTGGACCTTACTTTTTCGAAAATGAGATTGGATCAGCTCGTTTACGGGAAAAGTTTCCGGACCGTGATCACAATTGGCCACCGAGATCTTGTGATTTAACACCTTGCGACTTCTTCCCTTGGGGCCACGTGAAAGATAAGGTCTATGCCAACAGCCCAGCGTCGATTCAAGACCTCAAAGATAGAATTCGTGAGGCTATCGAGGACATAGGGCAGCCACTTTGCGATTTGGTTATGGAAAATTTCATGAAAAGGATATGGTCCTGTATGCGTGGTCGTGGTGGTCATTTGGCTGATGTTGTTTTTCATTATTATCGGCATACCTTCCACTTTATTTTGAAATAAACATTCGATCATTTATCTCAAAAAATGACATTTTTCCTTGAATACCAAAATAACACCTCTTGTTAGAAAACCCTGTATAAAGCGGATATAAATGTTTTTTTATTATTAAAAATTAAAGTAGTCGGTACTTGCGACAACCTCGAAACGTGCACCGAGTTATTACTTTGCAGAATAAAAGCCACCAAACCTTCTAACCGACCAAAAATTATAACATTTGGAAATAGATTTGCATTCTATAAAGTAAAAGAAAAGAAAATATTCTGGTTCAAAGACTTGAATATCCACACAAAATCCCCGAAATATTTTGAGAAATCCCATCAAAAATTCCGAGCCCCTTTCACCATTCTTATTTTTTGTTCGTTTGACTCTCATAAAACCCCCATGGTTTGGGACAGATCTACACATCTGACAAGAATGAATTAAATTATTAATATGAAACAAGATCTCTCCCACTATTATTTATTACGGCCACCAGTGACTACCTAACCAACCAACCAAGATTTACTTCAACATGAACCGATTAATATACGGTGTGGATCAATTTGTATTGATTTTCACTCTGGTGTAGTGAATTGTAACTCGATTCCGATTCTAATCGAGAATCGATTCTGAGGGCTCAAAAACGATTCTTTTGGAATCGATTACATGTGTCCAACTTTATACTGGAATCGATTATCGATGCTTGGGAATCGGGAATTTTAATTTAATGTAAACACCCAAAAAGTATGTACTAACTTTGTACGTACTTTTGGTGGAAACAAGTTGTGAAATTTAAAAGCTGCAATTTTGTTAATTAAACAAAAGGAAATGACACTAAGTGTGGAATTGATATAAAAAATTGACAGTGGTATAAAGGTTAGGAGCTTAATATGTACCGAACACTGGGGTTTTCGTACCTCCAAACAGTCCAAGCATTTGGAAAAATAAATTATTGCGTAAAAATACATCCCAATGCTATTTAGATCGCTTGTAATGGAAATATCGGATAAAGTAGTAGACGATAATGATTTAACATATTCAAAATGGTGAGAGCTGCCACGTAAACCAAGATAGTTTTCTATTATAATATTATTTATATTTCGTGAAATAAAGTATTATCTGTTAGATAAACACGAATAGTTATTAACACCAATAAATAAACTAACATATACTGAAAATACGGTGAATTAGTTCAGTCGATTTTTTCATTATCATTGCTCACTACCAACAATACAATTTCCTGAACTTTTGGATATCATTTACATTTTAATATCAAGATCTTCGAGAAAATCTGATATATTCATACCACATCGGTCGTCGCTAAAATCGCATTTGACTAATGAAACTATCATTAGAACAACTTTTTATAGTTGTTTTCATGTTAGTGTTAATTAGAAAGTGTTAGTTTTGATGAAATATTACACAAAACTTGATCGAATTCATCAGTACTTAAAAGGCCTCAAAATAAATGACAAATGTCAAAACATAGTCTAGGCGAATAAAATGAGAAACTAACTTTAAAATTCAATATCTCAAAAACGAAGAAAAGCAATAGTTTGAAATTTGATAAACTTATAGACAACTTTCTTCTAAAAATATTAAAAAAAAAAAATAAAAGTGTCCGCAGATCTCGAAATGTTAAATTTATTTTTAAGTCATAAAAGTAAAGGTGAACATTAAATTATATATTTTGCGATGGTATCATTCAATAGATCGGAAAAAATTTATAAGAAAAACGTTTTCCAAAAACTATATATATTATAGATTAGTCAGAATAGTTGATCAAGGAAGAGCACCTTAGTGTAAAACAATTAAAAAGGCGTAAAGTTCGGCCATGGCGATTCTTATATACTCTCCACCATGGATTGGAGATATTTTTATGCAAATTTAAATAAATTTAAAGTCCACTCTCTCTTGTAGGGAGAGGCTATCAAAACATTTGGACAGCGTGTATATCGTTCTTAAGTACCCTAACTTTGTTATTGTGGGCATTTTCTGTACTAGTTAGTTAAAATTATACCTCTCGAGTTTTATGGTTAAACATTTCTACCGATTCCGATTAAGAATCGATTCTCAGGTCCGATTCTTCGATTCTAAGAATGGGATTCAAAAATAGTTGATCGGGAACCAAGAATCGATTCTTGTCCTCGATTACCATTCTCTACTCTGGTGATGTCTGAATACTGATGGAAATCGTTTGTGGGGCGAATGAGTAATATGACATTAATAGTTCATAACACTTATACGTAGACTGCTACAGGACAAAGGAGATTACTGAGAAGTAGGTAAACTTATGAAAAACTGACAAAGAAATGACACAATTCATCATGCATGATGATCGTAATATTCGCTTATCCTTGAAATTAATTAGGCATTGTTTTTGTTTGGATTGTTAAACATTTCGTTTGCTGAACCCGTATATTTCTACGCTACAACTCAAAATACAATTCATCGACTCAGTAGCTCTGTTTTTAAAGTGAGATTTTTTGAAAGTTTGAAAAAACGGTTTGTCTAATGAATAGTAATATGCTCGTAAATTACACAATCTCGTTTACTGGATTTCTAGTCGAACAGCAATGTTTCATCACAAGTCCAAATTGTTATTAAACCCACAAACTGTGGCATTCATTTAGCTCATTCTGCCTAATGTAACTACTTTCTAGTATTTTTAAAATAACTTTGTTTTAATTCCTTAATTTCTCTCAGTCAACTACATAGCAGAGATTTTTTCAATACATAATATCCCATTACCCTCCGCAACGCCTGAACATGAGTGCTGCCTTTGGCCTCCACTTCCCTGATAGACACTGTGTAATTGCCCGAAAATTATCTGATAATTTTCGTCTGTGCTCTTTTCTATGCCATCATTATAAATTAAAACATAATTACGAACAATTTGTTTTCCTTATTCTATCTGATCAGTATACCCAAATGGACGAACTTTCTTAACTAGTTGTGAGAAATTCAGCAGCAGAAAAAAAACAACAAAAAACATCTTCAGTTTGCAAAGTTCATGGAAATGCTTAACAACATCGAATACTTTGTTGTCTCAAGAGTTTTACCCCGTTTTGCTGTGCAATGCCAGAAACTGTAAATAAGATGGGGAAAATATTTTTGGCGAAATAAAATGGGTATAAGAAACTTTAAAACTTTTTATTTAAAAAATTAATAAACCCTTTAGTGCACGAAACATATGAGAGAAGGGTGATTCCATTGGAATGGACGTGACAATTTTGCTAAAATTTATATAAATTCACACCTACTGTATTATAATCTGAGTGATTGTGAAATTTATGGATTTACTTGTCCTTAACCCTTTTGCCCCCAAAGTTGCTATTGCGAGTTTGTCGCATAAAATCTTTAAAATCAAATATTTTTCAGAGTTAATATTTTTTATTTTTGATGTAACATATATTATTCAAAAGAAATTTTTATACACTCCACGAGAGTATTATGTCTTTGTGCATTTGTTTGTAACACCCAAAAGGAAACAAGATAGACCCATTGTTTATTATACCGATCGTCTTAGAATCACTTTCTGAGTCGATTTAGCAATGTCCGTCTGTCTGTCCGTCCGTCCATCTATTCTTGTAATCACGATACAGGTCGCAATTGTAGACAGAACCAAATGAAACTTTGCACAACGACGTTTTTCGGGATAAGGACGAACGCTATTTAATTTGAAGAAAATCGGTTCAGATTTAGATATAGCCCCCATACGAATTTCACTCCCGATTTGACTCTTTTCACTCTATATTCCGCGTTTTTTAACAATTTTTATACACTCCACGAGAGTATTATGTCTTTGTGCATTTGTTTGTAACACCCAAATGGAAGAGAGATAGACCCATTGTTAATTATACCGATCGACTTAGAATCACTTTTTGAATCGATTTAGCGATGTCCGTCCGTCTGTCTGTCTGTCTGTCTGTCTGTCTGTCTGTCTGTCTGTCTGTCTGTCCGTCCATCTATTCTTGTAATCACGATACAGGTCGCAATTGTACACAGATCCAAATGAAACTTTGCACGACTAAGTTTTTCAGGATAAGAACGAACGCTATTTAATATGAAGAAAATCGGTTCAGATTTAGATATAGCCCCCATACGAATTTCACTCCCGATTTGATTCTTTTCACTCTAGCTACCACATATTTTAACAGATTTTCTTAAAAATTGGCAAAACATCTTATAGTTCAACTAGAAACATCTGTGTTAAAAATGGGTCAGATCGGTTCAGATTTATATATAGCTCCCATACAAATTTCGCTCCCGATTTGATTTTTTCCGCTCTAGAAACCACAAATTGTATCAGATTGTCTTCAGATTTGGCAAAACATCTTATTTTTCAACTAGCAACACCTGTGGTAAAAATGTGTTAGATCGGTTCAGATTTATATATAGCTCCCATACAAATTTCGCTCCCGATTTTATTTTTTCCGCTCTAGAAACCACATATTGTATCAGATTGTCTTCAAATTTGGCAAACTATCTTATATTTTAACTAGAAACGCCCATGATGAAAATGGGTCAAATCGGTTCAGATTTATATATAGCTCCCATACAAATTTCGCTCCCAATTTGTCTTTTTCCGTTCTAGAAACCACAAATTGTATCAGATTGTCTTCAGATTTGGCAAAACATCTTATTTTTCAACTAGCAACACCTCTGGTAAAAATGTGTTAGATCGGTTCAGATTTATATATAGCTCCCATACAAATTTCGCTCCCGATTTGATTTTTTCCGCTCTAGAAACCACATATTGTATCTGATTGTCTTCAAATTTGGCAAACTATCTTATATTTCAACTAGAAACGCCCATGATGAAAATGGGTCAAATCGGTTCAGACTTATATATAGCTCCCATACAAATTTCGCTCCCAAATTGACTTTTTCCGTTCTAGAAACCACAAATTGTATCAGATTGTCTTCAGATTTGGCAAAACATCTTATTTTTCAACTAGCAACACCTGTGGTAAAAATGTGTTAGATCGGTTCAGATTTATATATAGCTCCCATACAAATTTCGCTCCCAATTTGACTTTTTCCGCTCTAGAAACCACAAATTGTATCAGATTGTCTTCAGATTTGGCAAAACATCTTATTTTTCAACTAGAAAAACCTGTGGTAAAAATGTGTTAGATCGGTTCAGATTTATATATAGCTCCCATACAAATTTCTCTCCCGATTTGATTTTTTCCGCTCTAGAAACCACATATTGTATCTGATTGTCTTCAAATTTGGCAAACTATCTTATATTTCAACTAGAAACGCCCATGATGAAAATGGGTCAAATCGGTTCAGATTTATATATAGCTTCCATACAAATTTCGCTCCCAATTTAACTTTTTCCTCTCTAGATACCACATATTTTAACAGATTTTCTTCAAAATTGGCAAAACATCTTATAGTTCAACTAGAAACACCTGTGGTAAAAATGGGCCAGATCGGTTCAGATTTATATATAGCTGCCACACAAATTTCTCTCCCTATTTCACTTTTTCCACTGTATAAACTACATATTTTAACAGATTTCTTTCAAATCTTTCAAAATATCTTATATTTCAACTAGAAACACCCATGGTGAAAATGGGTCAGATCGGTTCAGATTTACCTATAGATCCAATACAAATTTCGCTCCCGGATATACTTTTTCCGCCCCAGAAACCACAAATTTTCTCCGAATTTCTTTGAAGTGACCACGAAACGTTATATTTGAACTGGAAGAACTTATTTTGAAAGTTATTTTTAGTTTGTAATGTGTCAGTATTTTAACCCATTAACGTCCAATGTTAATTTCATTTATTTTCAATTATTTTCGTTATATTAAAATAAAAAAAATATATTAAAATATTTGTTTTTAGATTATTATTATTGTGTTTTGTTCTTCTCGATCACTTATAATTTAATAATCAGAAATGACATTCATATTGAAAAGCACGGAAACCTTGAAATAGTGTACATGGACGTGTACGGTGGGCACCAGGTGTTGATATTTTGAAGCATATTTAATATACCTAAAATAAATTATTTTTTCCCGGGAATTCCCGGGATTCCCGGGAATGAAAGTTTTCATTCCCGTTTTCCCGGGAAATGAAAAAAGTCCGGGAAACCCCAAACCCTAGTGTCTACACATTCAGAGGAATATCCACACCAAATTTTACAATTCTAGCTGCAATCATTTGGTGGGTAACAATTTTATGCATATTCCCAATTTTGACCCTAAAATATAGAATATCGCAAGATCATTTGTGATAGTAAATGTTCATGAAATTTTTAAAATTTCATGAAGCATATTTTTCTGAAAAGTACTTCAAAAATCTAAAATATTAAAAAAGAATATCTAATTCGGACCATTATTGAAGAAGTTTTGAGCAAAAGACTGAAGAAAGGACTTCTATTTAACGATTTTAAAAAAAACTATATATATAATCAGAAAAAAACTCAAAGTAAACCAGGAGGTGATTTTTAAAAAATGGAGAAAATCAAAAAAAAAATCAACTGTCCGATTTGTCGTGGAATGCCCCATACATATTCTGGGTCATGGTAAAATTTAAGCGGGCAAAATCGGACCAGAGGGAAAATTTTTTCCCTAACAAGGACTTAAAATACCCCCAATATTTAGATTATTTAACCCTCTAACCCGCCAGAGTGCCTCTTCGGAAATCTCGAATATACTCAGAAATTTCTTATTTGCAAACATATAATGGTACTTCGAACAACAGACATAGTAACACTTTTGTAAAAGTACCAAATGCATTATAACGTTTGGTTTGGATTCCATAAAGCGATTCTTATCTGTAGGGGGTGAAATGGGGCAAAAAGAGGATAAAAATTGTACATATTAAACGACAACAGCTAGAAACACGAAATTCGGTGTGTACATTCCTCTAATGAAGAAGATGCAAAATATAAAAGTATTTTTTCCAAATTAGTACTTTTAAGGGGTAAAATGGGAATAGAGGGATAAAAATGGTACCAACCAAACGGCTGCCCCTAGAATAATCAAATTCGGTGTATACATTCCTCTGATTGCGTAGACACGTAAAATAAACAGATTTTTCGATATTCGTACTTCTTGGGGTTAAAATGAAAAAGGGTACCAATCAAATGACCGCATCTAGAGTCATGAAATTCGGAGTATACATTCCTCTGACTGCGTAAACACGGAAAATACACGGATTTTTCAAAATTCGTACTATTTGGGGTCCAAATGGAAAATTTGAATTCGAAATTCTTACATTCAAGGAATACAAATAGTACAGAGGGATAAAAATAGCACTAACTAAACGACTACAGCTAGAATGATGAAATTCTAAAGGTAAAAGGTAGAAACGTCAAATAAAAAAATGTTATATTGTCGTACCCTTAAGGGGATAAAAATGATACCAACCAAATTGCCGCAGCTGGAATCATGGAATTCGGTGTATACAGTCTTCTGACTGCATAGACACGCAAAATAAAAAGTTCCAAATTCGTACTTTTTCTTTTACGGCAAAAATTGGTTGAATCATGAAGTTAGGTTATTTTGCACTATGTACGTCTGATAATGGATTTTCAAAATTTTTACTTTTGGAATTAAAATAGAATGGAAATACAACCAATTGTAGCACCCACTATCTACCAATATTTATGGTATTTAAGCTTTTTGAAAATATAAATAGATGAATAATTTTTTCTTTTTTTGAATTGACGTATGGTAGCCTTGCCTTATAAGCATGGTTTGAAATAATTAAAATATTATATTTATTTATATATATTTTTAATATTTGTATTTGTTTTGATTTGGCTATATAAAAAAATATATATTTTCCAGTAATATTACTGCACTTCTACGAAAATCGACATCCTCTGTGGAATGCAATCAATGGTGGAGGGTATATAAAGTTCGGCCCGGCCGAACTTAACGCCGTTTTTACTTGTTTATATATTTTTTTATTTAACCGGAATCTGCAGGATAATGTATTATGTCCTGTATAAATAAGAAACCTCAAAACTCATTAGCAATCATATTTAGACTCATACTTCATCAATTAATATATTTAAAGGTATTAAAGGATTATTATTATCACAGCCTTGGCATTAGTCCCATGAAAACTAACTCCCTATGCCGGTGATAATCGAAAAGAAGTTTTCTAACAATTTAATTTTGCCTTTCATTATGCAATATATATTTTCCTTCGAAAAGGAGAGAAAATGTCAAATATTAAAATTTTTTCTCGAATCGAAGGCAGACAAAAGAACACCACACCCCCCCCCCCCCCAGTGTTATTGGGAGCAAAGAAATGTTTTTGTCTACATCGTCCCCCACCCTAATGGGAAAATGTGTTGTTCGTGTGGTTGCCATTGTTGTTGAACTTAGCAAATATTCTGCTCTGTCACAAAAGCGAAATCCAAAATGAAAGTAGAATTCTCCACAAAGACAATATTGTTCTAAAATTCAATACCAAATGAATTTGTACCCGGGTCTTGGCAAAGCAGAAACAAGAAAGAAAAACTGGGGGTATGTAAAAAACTCACAATGGTTAGGAATGTAATGACTTTTCAAAGGAAAAACATTCATTGACACACATCCACCCACACAATCGATAGATTTGTCGGAGCCGCATGTGGTGGAGTAGGTAAATACGAGCAAGTCTGTATTTGTTTCTAAATGTTGCCACTCTATGTTGACTGTCTGTCTGTCCGACTTGCTGCAAGTTTCATTGAGGAATTTACTTTAGACGTATGCACATATACTCTAAAGTTACACTTGCCTCCTGCCGAGCAGACCGTATAAATAGAAAATATTTGAATACACTGAAATTCGATCTAAATCTGAACAATAACAAAGTAATGCCACCAACACAGACTTAAGGTTTGCGGACGTCTACACTCACCCAACTCGACCGACTCATTCTCAGTCTACCCTATACTCCTCCATCATTGTGTTGTTTGTTTACTGTTAGCCAACTGCATAGAAATAAGGTTTGTTCACATTTTACTTTTTTTAAATCCCTGTCCTCCATTCAAAGATATATTGGAAATTCTTAGTGTATCACAGATATCCTGTGAAGAATTTATTTCAAATACAATTCGATGTGTGTTGTATTGAAAGAGTTCTAGTGGCATATGCAAAGCAACGCTCATGGCTTAGGTGCAACATTGTCCACCCTCCACCCCAAAGGTGATATAACTTTGCAATAAATTGGAGCATAGAAATAAGTTGATAGATCCATCGATTTGCCGTCCGTCTGCCTCAACTACGTCTTGCCAATCGATGCATATAACATTAGTTTAAAGTCATTTTATATTTAAGCTACGAATTTATGGAATTTTAAATGTTAAAGTAGAAGGAAATAATCGAAAAATAAAATACAAAGATTTTTATACGATTCGATTTTAAACCCTACTGAGTTTGTCACTATACCATCCACCACCAAGTTGGGAGTACACTAACTTTGTCATACCGTTTGTAACATCTCGAAATATCAACATGAGACCCCGCAAAGTATATCGAGGGGTTATATTAAAAAAAACAAGTAAGGAAAGGCTAAAGTCGGACGGGGCTGACTATATAATACCCTACACCACTCCCTCCACTAAACCCAGGTATTTCATGGGAGCAATTTTATGTACTTCATATAAATTATACAGTTACTACCAATTCATCTTTAGTCAAAGTTGATGAGTATAAATGATAAAGTAATTGATCCAGCAGATATTCCGAGTAAAGTAAATATAACATGATATGGAAAAATTGATCAAGATCCAATGATAAATACAGATTATACAGTGGTAATAGGATGAATCGGACGGACATTTGAAGGGGACCTACAATAACACTTGAGGCCTCTGCAAAAACATGCGCCAATATATTTCTCATTCACGGTAGGTATTCCTAGTTGAAGCATATAATTATCTGCAAAAATTGATGAAGATACGATGTAAGACGTAGTTGCATTTGGGTTATACCAAAGTATGGACATATGGGCATCTCCCAAACAAGTAAGGAAAGGCTAAAGACGGACGGACTTTCTATCTCATTACAATTCAATACGGTAAAAAAGTGAAATCGGGAAAGATTTTTTCATCCTGTTAATGTATGTTTTTCATCCTGTTAAAATGTTAAATCGGAAAGGACATTTGTATGAGGGTATATTGATACCCTTTCACCATGTATGTTTATTGGTGAAATATAATATGTAAAGTTTGGCCAAAATCGGTTAAACATTCGGAAGCAACATTTGTATGAGGGCCATATCTAAATCTGAAGCGATCTTACCCACTTTCAGCGTTGGTGTTTCTAGTTCGATTATAAAATGTTGTGCCAATTTTAAAGAAAATCGGGTACTATATGTGCTTTATAGGGCGGAAAAAGTAAAATCGGGAGCGACATTTGTATGGGGACTATATCTTAATCTGAACCGATCTTACCAACTTTCAGCATAGGTGTTTCTAGTTTGATTATAAGGTGTTAAGCCAAATTTTAAGAAAATCGGGTACTATATGTGCTTTATAGGGCGGAAAAAGTCAAATCGGGAGCGAAATTTGTATGGGGGCTATATCAAAATCTGAACCGATTTCCTCCAAATTCAATACCGATGGTTCTTGGCAAGAAAAAATAACATCTGCCAAGTTTCATGACAATCGGACAACAATTGCGACCTGTAGAGTGCGAACAAGCTTAGATGGACAGCAGACGGACAGACGGGCGGACGGGCAGACAGACATCGTTAAATCGACTCAGCTGGTGATTCTAAGCCGATCGGTATACTTAAAGGTGGGTCTAGCTCGATTATTTCTTGGTGTTACAAACATTTGGCGCGAAACTAACTTATAATACCCTATTCCACGAAATGGTGTAGGGTATAAAAACAAGTAAAAGCGGCGTTAAGTTCGTCCGGGCCGAACTTTATATACCCTCCACCATGGATTGCATTCCACAGAGGATGTCGATTTTCGTAGAAGTGCAGCAGTACTACAGGAAAATATAAATTTTTTAATATAGCCAAACCAAAACAAATATTGAAAAAAATAAATTTATAAATAAATATAATATTTTTTTTAGTTTTTTCGTTTGCATTTTTTTGGTCTGTAATCAATATTTGATTTGCACTGGGATATTGTCCTGGCTCAAGACGGAACGTACGGAAACGTGGCACCCCACGACGGGTTAGGTACGGAAACGTACGACGTGGCACTCAATGTGTAAATTTGAACTGGGATATTGTCCTGGCTCAAGACCATTTTTCATCAATATTTAATAGAATGCAAATGGCATGGTGACATTTATTATTTGGCTGCAGACTACCAAAAAATTTGCATTCTATTAAATATAGATGCAAAATGGTCTTGAGCCAGGACAATATCCCAGTTCAAATTTACACATTGAGTGCCACGTCGTACGTTTCCATACCTAACCCGTCGTGGGGTGCCACGTTTCCGTACGACAGTGATTGCTTTTACTTAGAGCCCAAAAATGTGTAGTCTCCTGGGAAGGTTTGCGTCAAAACTGCTTGGCACTCAATGTGTTAAATATAATATTTTTATTCAGACCACGCTTCCACGGCAGGTCTACCAATACCTTTAGGTTAGGCATGTATACACCGAATTCTATGATTCTAGCTGCGACCATTTGGTTGGTACCATTTTGATCACCTTTTTCGTAGTTTACCCCCTTAAGAGTACGACTTTCTAAAATCTCTTTATTTTACGTGTCTACGCAATAAGAGGGATGTACACACGGAATTTCACCATTCTAGCTGTAGCCGTTTAGATGGTACTATTTTTATCCCTCTGTACCCATTGTACGAATTTGGAAAAAAACTTTTATTTTTCGTGTCTACACAGTCAGTGGAATGTATATTCCGAATGTCATGACTCTAGCTGCGGTCATTTGGTTGGTACTATTTGTATCCCTTTTTTCATTTTAACCGCAAAATGTACGAATTTCAAAAAATCTGTTTATTTTATTTGTCTACGCAATCAGAGGAATGTATACACCGAATTTCATTATTCTAGGTGCAACCGTTTGGTTTGTGCCATTTTTATCCCTCTATTCCCATTTTAACTCTTAAAAGTACGAATTTAGAGGAATGTACACATAGAATTTCGTGTTTCTAGCTGTTGTCGTTTAATATGTACCATTTTTATCCCTTTTTGCCCCATTTCACCCCTACGAATAAAAATCACTGCACGTTTTTGTTATAGGGCGAATGCGCAGACCCAATGTGAAGTAAGTACAAGCAGACATATTGAAAAATGTGCTTAAATACTCTAAAATATTAGGGAATATTATGGGTATTTTTAGTCCTTATGAGGTATTTTTCCCTTTGGGCCGATTTCGCCAAGTTTCAATCCCAACCGATCTACGACTATAAGACACATTTATGGAAAATTTGGACGTCCTAGCTCCTTTCGTTTTGATGCTAGCGTGCTTTCAAGATTCATTTACCACGACCACACTTACAGGACCATATTCTTTTCATGAAATTTTCCATAACCAAATCGCAAAGTGGCTGCCCTATGTCCTCGATAGCTTCACGAATTCTATCTTTGAGGTCTTGAATCGTTGGCGTAGACCTTATCTTTCACGTGGCCCCAAAGGAAGAAGTCGCAAGATGTTAAATCACAAGATCACGGTGGCCAATTGTGATCACCTCTTCGAGAGATAACACGGTCCGGAAACTTTTCCCTTAAAAGAGCAATGGTTTCGTTGCTTGTGTGGCACGTAGCGCCGTCTTGTTGAAAGTAAACGTTGTCCAGATCAATACCATCCAACTCCGATCATAAAAAAATCATTAATCATCTTTCGATAGCGCAATTCATTTACCGTAACTGTTGATCCAACCTCATTTTCGAAAAAGTATGGTCCAATGACCCCGCTGGAACACAAACCGCACCAAACAGTCACACGATGAGGATAGAGACGCTTCTCAACAATAACTCTTGGGTTTTCCGAGCCCCTGATGCGACAATTTTGCTTGTTGACGTAGCCACCGATGTGGAAATGGGCCTCATCAGTCAATATGATTTTTCAATGGAATTCCGGATCATTTTCATTCATGAATTTTAATAATTTCAATGCGTTGTTGAAGCGTGTATCGTTTCATTTTTAGAAATGACGTAGTTTCTACTTGTCAAATGTCAACGAACAAGAGCTTCAGCTGACAGCAATCGAAATACCGGGTGATTCAAAATAACACCTCCAGTTGGAAAACCCTGTATTTGCATTTTGAATTGACTTGAAGTATTATTTCGATATATCTATATAGTATAGACGTATTGCTAGCCTTGTCCTATATTTGTTTTTGTTAGCCTATATAAAAAAATTGACATCCTGTAATGTTACTGTACTTCGACAGCAACTGTGGAATGCAATCCGTGGGGGAGGGTATATAAAGTTCGGCACGGTCGAACTTAACGCCGTTGTACTTGTTTAGCATTCAATGGTTCAACAGAATGAGACAATAATTTTTGTCTATAGGAGCCACTATTTCACTGTCCATCAAAGGTCTACGTGGCTAGTTTGTGCCCAGACAATCTATTCTAGTTGCTGTTATTTGGCCAGTTCCAATTTTATCCCTTATTTCGAATAACTAAAACACCCCTATTTTCTTTTCACATCCACGCTGTCTGAGCGACCTATACACCGAAACTACCTATTCTAGCTGCAGTCCTTTCCTCTAAAAAGCATATTTTGATATGTCATATTTCGAGTATCATTTCTATAAACCTCTTTTAAAATTCTTGTCTTACGAATTTAAAGAAATCCTTTCACTCTGATTGGTACCATAAAAATGTGGATCACTTTATGATCCGCGTTCACACTATAAGAGATCAAGTATATATATTTAATATTTTTTTATCCCTTTCGCCCTATTTCACCACCAAGATTTACGTTTTTTTTTAATCCCTATTTTGTGTGAGCAGTCTCTATAAGGGAAACGTTTGTTCCAAATTCTGTCATTTGGTCACACCGATGATACAAATTGTAACCCCTTTTCCTTATTTTACCCTTTAAAGTAGGAATTTCGAAAATCCTTTTTTGTCGTAATTGTTCTAGCTATTTCGTCTGAGCAGGATCAGTCGATCGTTCAGACATGCAACATACATGATATTTTCCCAGATCGATACTTCAAGTTGTTACGGAAGGAATGATGAAGAGAGTATCCCACATTATTCGGATTTGTGTATAAATCTCTCTCTTTTCTCAATATTTAGTGGGTTTTTATGGGGTATTACTATAAGTACTTAACAAATTGTTTGAGAAGGAATTCAAAAATCTTGGAAATAATGAGACAATTTAAATATTTTTTGAGAATGGTGGCCGCAAGAAACATTTTTCGGACCACACTAACATACACATAAGTATATCTATGTTTACATCAACTCCGCAGTAGTCCACATTCACAAAGTATCCTTTTTTGTCATCTTCATATTGTGGCACAACTACAGCAGCAGCAGCAAGCAACTGATCCGCATTACTTTTAAAAACACCCACACACACCCGTACATATAGTCTGTTAAGGATGTAGATATGCATGCACAAGTCCAATTGGATACAATGACACAGTAGTGGTATGTAAATATGTATACGTACTTACTAGCAGACATACATACATATATAGTCGTCTTTCTGTTTATGTAGCTACAAACGAATACGAACGATGTGGTTATGTACATACTCGTATGTATGTATGTAATGTATGAGTCGAGAAACCCCTTTTATCGTTCAAATAGGATTTGTAGCAATCACATGGGGATAAATAACAACAAGAAAACGATGACGACGGCGATGGCGATGGCGAATTGTTGCTTTCGTTGTTTGGAACAAGTAGAGCAGATGTGGCAAGGATTGGGATATTTTACAAAAAATCATTTAATTTTGGAGATAACCTCAATAATTCCGGGAAGTTATGGGGATTCAGGGATCACAGCTAACAGAATTTCTAAAAATATCATGGAACTTATAATATTTGCAACAGGTTCTAATAGTATTCTGCTGTGTTGATTTATGATTTCTCTCAAGATTATATCATGCGAAGTTGTTAAGTCATACGAAAAATATTTTAAGTTTTCTAGATGTTGAAAATCATCTGAAAATCAATATCCGAAATGGAAAATTTCGACCATTTCTGTGAAACTCCTCAACCCCGGCCACATACCAAACAAAAGGAAGAGGCGAACTATGGCAAGCTAAGTAAATGCTGAGCTCCAATACTATTTGAATGGGTCCTTAGTTGGTACACATATACACAAACACACATAGTGATACACATACTTATGTACATATATACATTTACAAATTACTAACACAGTGACCTGTAACAAAGATATATCCATGGCTTTGGTGTTGTTGTGTCTCCAGTGCTCTTTAAGGAGTTTTTTACTGTTGATCTACTTTGAATTATCGAAATATTTTCCATTTTATCACATTTTGTGTGGTAAGAGAAAATCTAGAGGAAAGCATGTGAAAGAACAGTGTCTGTCAATAGCATTAGGGCCGATAACAAAATTTATTAATAGATAAAACAAGTAAAAACGGCGTTAAGTTCGGCCGGGCCGAACTTTATATACCCTCCACCATGGATTGCATTCCACAGAGGTTGTCGGTTTTCGTAGAAGTGCAGTAATATTACAGGAAAATATAATTTTTTAATATAGGCAAACCAAAACAAATATTGGAAAAATAATTTTATAAATAAATATAATATATTAATTATTTCAAACCATTATTTATTTCAAATCAAAAAATAAATATTCTTATATTTATATTTTCAAAAAGCTTAAATACCATAAATATTGGTAGATAGTGGGAGCTACAGTTGGTTGTGTTTTCATTCTATTTTAATTCCAAAAGTACAAATTTTGAAAATCCATTATCAGACGTACGTAGTGCAAAATAACCTAACTTCATGATTCAACCAATTTTTGCCATAATAGAAAAGGTACAAATTTGGAAAAAAACTTTTTATTTTGCGAGTCTATGCAGGCAGAGGAATGTATACACCGAATTCCATAATTCCAGCTGCGACCATGTGGTTGGTACCATTTTTACCCCCTTGACATTTCTACGCAATTAGAATTTCATCATTCTAGCTGTAGTCATTTAGTTGGTACTATTTTTATCCCTCTGTACCATTGTATCCCTTGAAAGTACGAATTTCGAAAAATTCGTTTATTTTCCGATTCCTACTCAATCAGAGGAATGTATACTCCGAATTGCATAACTCTAGCTGCGGTCATTTGGTTGGTACTATTTGTATCCCCTTTTTCAATTTTAACACCAAAATGTACGAATTTCGAAAAATTCGTCTATTTTCCGTGTCTACGCAGTCAGAGGAATGTATACTCAGAATTTCATAACTCTAGCTGCGGTCATTTAATTGGTACTATTTTTATCCCTTTTTTCATGTTAACCCGAAAAAGTACGAATTTCGAAAAACCTGTTTATTTTAAGTGTCTACGCAATCAGAGGAATGCATACACCGAATTTCATTCTTCCAGGTGTAGCCGTTTGGTTGGTACCATTTTTATCCCTCCGTACCCATTGTATACCTTGAAAGTACGAATTTGGAAAAAACCTTTTATTTTTCATGTCTAAGTAGTCAAAGGAATGTATACTTCGAATTTCATGACTCTAGCTGCTGTCATTTGGTTGGTACTATTTGTATCCCCTTTTTCTATTTTGTCCCCAAAAAGTACGAATTTCGAAAAATTCGTTTATTTTCCGTGTATACACAGTCATGTCTACGTAGTCAAAGGAATGTATACTTCGAATTTCATGACTCTAGCAGCGGTCATTTGGTTGGTACTATTTTTATCCCCTTTTTCTATTTTGTCCCCAAAAAGTACGAATTTCGAAAAATCAGTTTATTTTCCGTGTGTACACAGTCAGAGGAATGTATACTCCGAATTTCATGACTCTAGCTGCGGTCATTTGATTGGTACTATTTTTATCCCCTTTTTTCATATTAACCCCAAAAAGTACGAATTTTGAAAAATTCCGTGTATTTTACTTGTCTATGCAATCAGAGGAATGTATACACCGAATTTCATTATTCTAGGTACAGCCGTTAGGTTGGTACCATTTTTATCCCTCTTTTCCCATTTTACCCCTTAAAAGTACGATTTAAAAAAAAAATACTTTTATATCATGTATCTACTCAATTAGAGGAATGTACACACCGAATTTCGTGTTTCTAGCTGTTGTCGTCAAATGTGTACCATTTTTATCCCTTTTTTGCCCCATTTCACCCCCTACAAATAAGAATCACTTTATGCTGCAGTTTTTTGCTATAAGGGTAATACGCATACCAAATATCAAGCAAATATAAACAGACATATTCAAAAAACATGCTTAAATACGCTAAAATAGTAGGGATTATTATGGGTATTTTTAGTCCTTGTGAGGGAAAAATTTTTCCCTTTGGGCCGATTTCGCCCCATTTCAATCCCAACCGATCTACGACTATAAGACGCATTTATGGAAAATTTGGACGTCCTAGCTCCTTTCGTTTAGATGCTAGCGTGCTTTCAACAGACGGACAGACGGACGGACGGACATGGCTAGATCGTCTTAGAATTTTATGACGATCAAGAATATATATACTTTATAGGGTCTCAGGTCAATATTTCAAGGTGTTACAAACGGAATGACAAAGTTAGTATACCCCCATCCTGGAGGTGGAGGGTACAAAAATTATTTTTAAGTAACTCAACCAGATCTCTAAAACGATTCTAAGATTATATGATTCCCGATTGTATGATACATCATTTCATGAAGGCTTTAAAATGAAATTTGACCGCCTTTAATGCGAAATGACATTTGAATGAGTTGCAAGCATAGACTTCGTTTCTAGGACAATATTAAAAAAAAGTCAAGTCAGAAACGACAGTTCGAATGAAAATCATGAGAGAATTACCTATATCAGTCAGGTATTTCGGATCTCCATATAAGCTTCCTTCTGTTTTGATTCGAAAGCTTGAACTGCTGTTACTATTCAAAAATGAATTGAGATCACAATAAACAAGTAAGGAAAGGCTAAAGTACGATACCCTCAATTTTCAACCCTTTTTTTGTATGGGTCTTATGTCATGGACCGATGTGACCCATGGGTGCAACTAGCTGAAATATAACGTATTCTGCCAAACAAGATCAAAAGCTGTAAAGGTATAAGCCTTCGACAGCAAAAGCAAGTAAAAACGTCGTTAAGTTCGACCGGGCCAAACATTATATACCCTCCACCATGGATTGTATTCCACAGAGGCTGTCGATTTTCGTAGAAGTGCAGTAACATTACAGGAATGGAATGGATCCAATCGGATTTCATTTCGAATCATCAAAATATATTGGGCAAACTGATAGGTTTCTCCGAACCAGAGAGAACGGTCTTCACGAACTGTAGTGAAAACATTCCCTCCAGAGACTCTTGGGATAATGGTTCCCTATGGAAACACTATGGAAACACAGACGGATGTAAGATGGACGGGAAAACAGGTTTAGGGATCTACATTGAATACCTATCCATCGAAAAATCAAACCGACTCCCAGACCATAACACCGTCTATCAAGCAGAGAACGGCTAAATGAACAAGGCAGAGGAGGGAACACAAGAATCTACACGGATAGCCAAGCTGCGATTAAAGCGATTACTAAACCCACGGTGAAATCGCGTACTATATTAGAATATAGGGAAGAGATAAACAAATTCTCCACCAAAGGGCAACTAGAAATCATATGGGTGCCAGGACACTATGTGATCGAAGGTAATGAAAGGGCATACGAACTGGCCAGAGGAGGATCAGGCCTCGTATCTGTCAGTATGATAAGCGTCAAGCCTTTCCAGCAATGAAAACTGAGCTAGGGAAGTGGGCAACTACAGCCCATAGATTACCCTGAGAGTCGTCCACAGTAGGCGGTACGACCAAAGTCTTATGGGGTGGTCCCAATGAGAGCGAAACCAGACGACTGATGAGGATGAAAAAAATCGAACTCAGCAGCACGGTGGGACTTATCACTGGACACTTACCGCTGAGAACGCATCTACGCCACTCGGATGAATGCCGGTCCTGCGGGCCGGGCTGTCATTGTCCTGCATTCTCGAGGCTGAGAGCCCATCACCTCTCAGGGTCGATAGTACCTAACCTGGAGCACCTAATTAGCATAGGATGGACGAAATTAAGGAAGTTCATGATTGACACGGAATTCCTAAAATAAGGAAAATGGAAATGAATGCTCCTTCTACATAATTCCCCCTTTTCTTTCATATTTATCGTTTTTTTGTCATATTTATCGTTTGACGTGACTTCTCTTTTTCATCTTAACCTTCAACCAACCTAACACTAAACATTATACTATATGTTTATTAGGGCGGGTTGATTAGTATGGATGAAAAAAAAATTAAAAATCGTATAGCAAAAACTAAAAATCTACATTAAATTCTAAAATCGAACCCTAATCCGCGCCTCTCGACTTGAAAATTTATATGCCCGCCTTTGCCAAAAAAATAAATGGTGTAGACATATGGTCGAAATATGATCGATTTCAGCTAATGTTGACGATTGAGCATATGATCGACATCACCTGGTGTGCGTATGGCAATACGGTAATATCCACATGCAGATGGCGTTCTCGTTCCTTTTCTGGCTATCGAAGCTAAAATAAAATATCAAAAAACTATTTGCTTCGTTGTGCAATAAATTGCCTCATATAGACTCTGTCTATGGTAGACCAACTCCCAATAAATCAAAGTATTAATACAAATCAGGAAAAAATAGCATGCTCTCAAATATATGCCAAATATTTGTATTTTCTCAATTTTTGATTTTTGGAATGAATCTATCCTTCCTGTATCGTTAGTTTGTGCCAATTGTATTCAAATAAAACCCTATGGATGATATTACCGATATCAACAGCAACAGAATAAATAACAGCATTTTTGAAATCACTTAAGATCTTTGTATATCAATGGGCCTGAGTATTTCCCTTATTGTGTGTTACATTGCTTCCAGCTAAATCCTATACGACATACAACTATTTTGGTGATTAAAAAATTCTTGTGTGATTAGACAAGTGCGAGAAGGTAAGAGGATTCTGATGGAAAATCTTCTTTTCAGAGAAAATCAATCAATCTGGAAAATTGTTCCAAAGCAATGGATTGAATTGTTAGACGACAATCAGTTATAATAGCGCATCTGGCAGCATTCTGAGAGAAGACTGTCCAAAAATACTTTAACTTTCGAAGTAAGTAATGGATTTTCAGCACGTTTTAAGAATCCACAACCACAAATAGTTTTTAACTCCTAGAAAAATAATATTCAACTGGCTAAGGTCCGATTACTAAGAAAATCTTGTATTCTAAAGGGTGACTCATCACAGTGAGGTTTAATTAATTAATTATAATGCAAAATAAAACATATAAATGAAACTTTAAATGTTTATTATCGGTTAAAAGAACAATTCATGACATTTAATGTTTGGAAGTGATATCATGTAAATGTTGGCCACGGAAGCTCCAAATGAAATGAATGAATTGAATTCTGTACGTTTTAAGGCCAAGATCCTTGGGTAAAATATGTCAAGTTGTCGAATACAACAAGCCAAGCTGCTGAGAACAACGGCGAACAACTTCTTTCTCAAAGAACGCTGCACAGTAGAATATTTTCATACAAGCTGCGGAAAAAATTAGAAGGAATAGCACCTTGAACACACTTTGCACACATCTCACTCAAAGTACATCAAAAAAGTTTTTTTATTTAAAGCCGCCTAAAACCACGCTAGCCTCCCATGTAAGTTAAAATGAAAAAAACTTCATAAATTTCTTATTTTAATACAAATATGTTAATACAAATCATTACCGGTAATTTCAATTTCCAAAGCCCAAATAAAAATTTTAGTTTTTTACAATTTCTGAAATTTTTGATAAAATTATTTTATTTTTAATCGATGACAAACGGATATTATAGCTTTATATTCAACTTAAGATTAATATCGACCCAATATTGACATGCTCTCGCATGCCAGAAAACCTTAAATCCCTTAAGTATGCTTAAATAAATGTTCCAAAATACATTAACAGAGAACACGAAGAAAGTATTGTTTCATTTTCTGTCTTAGAAGGTGTTATCATTTCAGTAATTTAATCGATGTTGGCAGCTATAGGCAGAATATTCTTTTTAAAATGAATAAATAAGACAATAGTTTAACAATATTTGTAAATGCCAAGGCAGAAAAGAGGTAGAAAATTAGCAATGCTAAATAAACACAAACTTCAGGCAAACCTCTGCGTGAAAAGGAAGGTAAAACCGTAATAACACTTTTTTGGATTGCAAAATAACATCTCAAGAGCTCATATTTTCTACGAACTAAACGAAATTTCGATACATGGTTTCTGAGATACATCGCAATAAAATAACCTCTCTTATGGTGAAATTTAATTTTAGAATTTATGAATTTTAAATGCTTCCACATCTAAAACTTTGGCAAAATCTTTTAGAATATGCTTTATAGGAATGTTCTTTGTAAAATACAATCATTAAAGATGCGATTTGGGCGCATGAAATTTGGGAGTTTTGCCGCTGATAATACATTGTGCGCTGTGAGTTGAGTGCAGCTGAACAATTTGGAGACGTTGCTGTGGTGTGAGTCTTTCAATGAATGACACGGAAAAAAATAATTATAATTATAATTGGCGCACAAAATAACGATTGTGGTCTGCTGAAACCAAAGACCGTCCGAGTCCATCTCTTCAATCTCCAGCCACAAAAAATGGTTAATCATGTGCAATATACGACAACAGCTAGAAACACGAAATTTACATGGTACATTCCTCTAATTGAGTAGATACATAATATAAAAGCATTTTTTTCCAAATCCCTTTAAATGGGAATAGAGGGATAAAAACCAACCAAACGGCTGCACCTAGAATAATGAAATTCGGTGTATGCGTTCCTCTGATTGCGTAGACACGCAAACTAAACGAATTTTTCCAAATTCGTACTTTTTGGGGTTAAAATGGAAAAAGGGGATTAAAAAAAGAGATTTTAGACAGTACTATTAAAGGGGTAAAATAAGAAAAATGGGATAAAAATGGTACCAACCATATGGCCGCAGCTAGAATTATGGAATTCGGTGTATACAATCCTATGACTGCGTAGACACTCGAAATAAAAAATTTTTCCAAATTTTTCCTTTTTACTTTTAAGGCAAAAATTGATTGAATCATGAAGTTATATTATTTTTTTTTGCACTATGTACGTCTGATAATGGATTTTCAATATTTGTACTTTTGGCATCAAAGTAGAATGGAAATACAACCAAGTGTAGCACCCACTGTCTACCAATATTTAAGGTATTTAAATAAAAGAATATTTATTTTTTGAATTGACCTGAAGTATTATTTCGATATATATAGTGTAAACGTATTGGTAGTCTTGCCTTATAAGCGTGGTTTGAAATAATACAAATATAATATTTATTTATAAAATTATTTTTTTTTTTCGATATTTGTATTTGTTTTGGTTTGGCTACATTAAAATATATATATTTTCCTGTAATATTACTGCACTTCTACGAAAGTCGACAGCCTCTGTGGAATGCAATATATGGTGTAGGGTATATAATGTTCGGCCCGGCCGAACTTAACGCCCTTTTTACTTTTTTTTTTAATTTAGCTTTTTTGAAAAAGTTAATATATACCTAAGGACATTTATGCTTCCTCTAAAGGAGTTGAAGGTGGTCAGACTCAGTGTACTTATTTCCCGCAATCATATGTGCGACATACTTAGTTGGGATGGGATACAATGGATTCTTTTAATATAATGAAACGTTTTCGCTGGTCCTTAACAAAATTGTTTTGTATTTTATACCCACTCGGAAAAAATTGCAATTCAATCAAATCCCAAGGCTTTGGTTGTGTAGGACTATTTACATCCAACCCACATGCAGTAATATTATACACACACACAAATATGTATTTGTATATGTGAACATGTGAATACTTGTATGTAAGTGGGTGTATGGTTATGTGTATACAAATACATAGGATCTTTTTTGTTATTGTCGAAAAAGGGTTAATTTGACAACAAGTATCCTCGGCAGCGCCAGGCAAAAACTCAATAAAGAACTCACTTGTCACACATACACATCCACATCTCCAAAAGAAAGAAGCAAAATTCCAAATGAAACGAAACGAAAGGAAAGGAAATTTTCAATTTGTCGGGATTTAAAATAAGACATGCAGGAAATACAATTTCAGTAATTGCAGGAAAAACCCCAAGAAAACAACACGACAAGGGGCTATTCTCGGCAAGGAAACAACCAAGAGCAGCCATTAGTTTGTGCCGAGCAGGGGGGAGGGGGTGTGTCTGGCGGTTGGAACGACCGTGTGCGTGCCTGTGTTCTTTGTCTCTTTACCCCTTCGGGAGGGTTAATGTGTCACAAAAGTATTCAATTAATTTTGTAATCTGCGTCATGTGTGCCATTGAGCGTTTGCTTTATTTGTTCTCGGTTATTTATTTAAGGGAATTTTTACAAAGACTTTACACAGGGCTGCAGGATTTCGGTCGATCTATTTTACTGCAACTAGGGGGTTAAAGTTTCTGATGTCCTGTTCTAAACGAGCTTTTTATTTTGTTAGAATATTTTAAAAAAATGTGGTTTGGTTTACCGCCCCCCCCTCCACCGCATGACTGTCGGCCTGTGTCATGGCACTAAATATATAAATAACATTTTGTTATTTAACAAAAATTCACAAATTGGCACAACGGTTCAATTGCTGTAGGCCATGTGAGAAACGGAAACATTGTTCAAATGTTATTCCGCACAAAAATTAATTAATTAGCAAAGGAAAATATGTCAATTTTTATTGTATCTACATCTGGGGCACGACAACAAAGGCTGGCACAAAATATGATATATTGGCATGGCTGTTTGTTGAATTGTTAAAAAAGCTGACATGAATGTGGTTCGTTTAATGATTTATTAGCATTAGCCTTCCGGCCTTTTCCTTTTTCGCGAACGATACAATTACTCTTAAAGTGACATAGCAAAACATGTGACGCACAGCCCCCACGCCCCCCCACACACACACACACTCAGCCAAGCCGTACAAGCCTTTTTTCATGCGTACCCTGCCCATGTGTGTGCGTAAAATAAATCATACGCTTCCGGTCTGAAAGAGAAAAGGAAGAAAAACCGCCAACACCAACATCATCACCGTCAATAGCACCCAAATAACACATCGACAGCGACAGCAAAATTGACAACAGCAACAACATCAGCAGCAGTAGCAGTGGATTATAAGCTCTGTTTGTTTTTTATTTGCTCTCAGCGTGAAATATTTGATACACTTCACCGCAGCATGAGATGAGGTTTTTCACAACCTCACGGATTGTGAGGTTAGCGTGTCACCCACTCCGCGGTTGAGTTATGCTTTTGTTAGAATATTGTTACTGACGACAAGTCCTCACAAAGGATATAATTTTTAAATTACCTTCACTTTAGATCTACATATGAATGTGACAACAAGTATGGCAAGGCGGCTAATATCGGGCGGGACGCACAATATTAGTATACCCTTCACTTTATGCCCCATTTCAAGTTTTATTTTTATTACCACTGCTAGAGATTTTAAAATATGGGTGAACGTTTACAGGCGGATAAAGGCGATCAGTAATTTAAATCCAAGTCGGGTGGGACATTTGTATGTGGGCTGAACCAAAATATGGATAAAAGTATAATACACTTTGACATTATCCGCTTGTGATATAGGACAAAATAAAAAAAAATATTGAAACAAAACAAGTAAGGAAAGGCGAAAGTCGGGCGGTGCCGACTATATAACACCCTACACCACTCCCTGCATATATACCTCGCTTTGATTACTAAACCCAGGTATTTCATGGGAGCAATTTTATGTAGTTCATATAAATTATACTATAAATTATTCTTTAGTCAAATTTAATGAATATGGTAAATAATAAAGTAATTGATCCAATTTTCCAGCAGATATTCCGAGTAAAGTAAATATATCATGATCTGGAAAAATTGATCAAGATCCAGTGACAAATACAAATTATACAGCGGTAATAGGATGAATCGGACGGACATTTGAAGGGGCCTATAACAACACTTGAGGCCTGTGCCAAAACATGCGCCTATATATTTCTCATTCACGGTAGGTATTCCTAGGTGAAACATAGAATGATGTGCAAAATTTGATGAAGATCCGATGTAAGATGTAGTTTCTAGAGCTGTAATAGAGCAGAATGGGGCCCCATTTGGGTTATACCAACGTATGGAAATATGGGCATCTACCAAACAAGTAAGGAAAGCCTAAATTCGGACCGAGCCGACTATATGAAACACCCCACTTTCTATCTCATTACAATTCAATTCGGTAAAAAAGTGAAATCGAGAAGGATTATTGAATTATGTAAATGTATGTGTTCGACAAAAAGTATTAAATCGGGAGCAACATTTGTATTAGGGCTATATTTTAATCTGAACCGATCTTACCCACTTTCACCATAGGTGTTTCTAGTTCGATTATAAAATGTTGTGACAATTTTAAAGAAAATCGCGTACAATATGTGGTTTCTAAAGAGGAACTAGTGAAATCGGGAGCGACATTTGTATGGGGGCTATATCTAAATCTGAACCGATCTTACCCAATTTCAGCATAGGCGTTTCTAGTTAAATTATAAAATGTTGTGCCAATTTTAAAGAAAATCGGGTAAAATATGTGGTTTCTAGAGCGGAAAAAGTGAAATCGGGAGCGGCATTTGTATGGGGGCTATATCTAAATCTGAACCGATTTCCTCCAAATTCAATACCAATCGTCCTAGGCCAAAAAAAGTAACTTCTGTCAAATTTCATGAAAATCGGACAGCAATTGCGACCTGTAGAGTGCGAACAAGCTTAGATGTACTGCAGACGGACGGACAGACGGACAGACAGACAGACATCGTTAAATCGATTCAGCTGGTGATCCTAAGCCGATCCGTATACTTACAGGTGGGTCTAGCTCGATTATTTCTTGGTGTTACAAACATTTGTCGGAAAACTAACTTATAATACCCTAGTCCACGAAGTGGACCTGATTCGTATATCCTCACTCTACGGAGTAGGAAAGTATATATCATTTGATACAAAAAAAGTGTAACGCATTTAAGGAGTGTCTCAAAACCGTAACTATGTTTGGACCTCCCTCACAAATAGTCCATATTCCTAAGATAAATTAAAAGCAATGTAACATCTACACGGATATGCGGAATCAGCTCTATTTTATTTCCCTCCTCCACCAATACGTTCGTAACACCTTCAAATATTCGTCGGAGACCCCATAAAATATATAAAGGGTGGTTAAATTGTAAGGGCCCAGGTTGAATGTGAACCACACCTAAACGTCAAGCTTCAGTTGACATTTCTCAATTTCAGACTAACTCAATTTGAACTATGGAAGGATACACAATCGAGCAACGCATTAAAGTTATTCAGGCTTATTATGAAAATGTGCGATCAAATCAAAATGCATATCGTGCACTTCGTGATTTTTTCTTTCAATTTAATCGTCCAAATGTGCGTACAATCGAAAAAATCGTGCAAAATTCTGAGCAAACCGTGTCTGTAGGAGATGTGAAAACACCAGTTCATGCTCGTACAGCTCGTTCGGCAGAAAATATTGCTGCTGTTCGGGATAGTGTGGCTGAAGAGCCGTCCACCGCAACTCGTCGTCGTGCCCAACAATTGCACCTATCACGCTCGTTGTTGATGAACATTATGCATAAAGACAAATGCAAGTCTTACACGCTTACAAGATGCAATTGACTCAAGAACTAAAGCCTCTTGACCAATCCAAACGTCGTCAATAGTCAGAATGGTGGCAAGAAATGACAACAGTGGATGATCAATTTTCGAAGAAATTCATCTTCAGTGATGAGACACATTTTCACCTCAGTGGATTCGTCAATAAGCAGAATTGCCATAGAATGATAATCCAAGAGTAATTGTCGGTTTATGGGCTGGCTTTTTATGACCCGAATTGGAAGATATGGACGTGGACGATATGTGGTTTCAACAGGACTGTGGTTTCACTTGCCACACAGCTAACGAAACAATGGCCCTTTTGCGCGACAAATTCAATGGCCGTGTTATCTCACGTGGTGGCGATGTCAATTGGCCGCCAAGATCATGTGATTTGACACCGTTGGACTTCTTTCTTTGGGGTTATTTGAAAGAAAAGGTGTACTTTGTCGATAAGCCAGCAACAATTCAAGAGCTAAAGGATGAGATAATTCGGCACATTAGCGGCATAGAACCTCAATTATGCCTCAGCGTCATCGAAAATTTGAACCATCGGATGGAGGTGTGCCGCCGAGGTCACGGGCCATTTGGCCCATATTTTGTTCAATACATAATTGGGCCATACCAATATTATCATAATAAAAAGAAATGACAATAATTTCCTAAATAATTCGTTTTTTATTCAAAATCAACATTGGGGTAAAATGGAAAAAGGGGCTAAAATGGCGGCTAGAATCATGAAATTTTGAGTATACATTCCTCTGACAGCGTAAACACAAAAAATAAAAAGATTTTTCTAAATTCGTCGTTGATAGTCGTTGAGTTGGTACTATTTTTATCCCTCTGTACCCTTGAAAGTACGAATGCGTATCTACTCAATTAGATGAATTTACACATCAAATTTCGAGTTTTTAGATGCTATCGTTTAATAGGTACCATTTTTATCCCTTTTTGTCCCATTTCACCACCTACGAATAAAAATCACTTTTAGGTGCACGTTTTTGTTATAAGGGGAATGTCATGTAAGTGCAAGTAGACATATTGAAAAGATATGCTTAAATACTCTAAAATATTAGGGGTTATTATGGGTATTTTTAGTATTTGTGACGGAAAAACTTTTCCCTTTTGGGCCGATTTCGCCCAGATTCAATCCCAACCGATCTACGACTATAAGACGCATTTATGAAAAATTTGGACATCCTAGCTCCTTTCGTTTAGATGATAGCGTGCTTTCAACAGACGGACATGGCTAGATCGTAGAAAGGGATAACAATTTTACAGCTAGAAACACGAAATTAGGAAAAAAAATTTTTTTTATGCCGAACGTAGGGGTCGCGGTTTTACATTTTTCTATATAACTTCTGCATTTATAAACGGATTTTAAAGTGTGATACTTCGATGTTTTTGTCTCGACGAGGCCGATTTTTTTGTCTTTGAAGTCATTGAGCTCAAGCATGATTCATGATTTTATGCGAGCTTTAATTTTCTGATATTAGAGTGGTACATTAGGGTAGTAGCAACTGAGATATGATGGGTAAGTACCAGAAGGGGGTGCTTGAGCTCATTGACTTCAAAGACAAAAAAATCGGCCTCGTCGAGACAAAAACATCGATGTATCATACTTTGAAATCCGTTTATAAATGCAGAAGTTATATAGAAAAATGTAAAAGCGCGACCCCTACGTTCGGCATAAAAAAATAAAATTTTTTTTTTGAAACTACCTTTCAATAATACTTCATATTCGAAAGTGTACGGCGAACTTTTTTTTTACTTGTAACCTGGTACGCTCTAGTGTACATTCCTCTAATTGAGTAGTTACATAATATAAAATTATTTTTTTCTAAATTCGTACTTCTATGGGGTAAAATGGAAGTAAAGGTATACAAATGGTACCAACGAATCGGCTGCACCCCAAATAATGAAATTCGGTAATAAAATAAATGATTTTTCGAAATTCTTACTTTTTGGGGTTAGAATGGAAAAAGGGGATAAAAATTGTACCATCTAAATAGCTGCAGCTAGAGTCATGAAGTTCGGAGTATAAATTACTCTGACTGAATGTATACTCCGCAAAATAGAAACGAATTTTCCAAATTCGTACTTTCGATGGATACAATGGGAACAGAATGATGAAATTCGGTGTATACAATTCTCTTATTGCTTAGACATGTGAAACAAAGAGATTCTCTTAAGTCGTACCTTTAAGGGGTTCAAATGGGTAAAAGGAGATAAAAATGGTACATTCATACATGCATAGGCACACAAAATGAAAAAAATTACCAAATTCGTAGTTAGGACAAAAAATGGTTGAATCATGAAGTTAGGTGTAATGTGTACATGAGAGATAATGAATTTTTAAATATTTTTACTTTGGAATAAAAATAGGATGGAAACACATTCAACCGAAATGCTGTCATACTATACCCCAATATTCAGGGTATTTATGCTTTTTTGAAGATTACTGCCTTATAAAGGGTCATCCAAATAACTTTTTGAAAATGCTATAAAAAACAACTGAATATTTTCTCAAATTTCTTTTTATATTTGAAAGTACAATCCTTCCGGTTAATAATGGAAAATAATTTCATTCAAATGGCTGCCTCGGGCGCCCCACAAATAATAGTCCAACGGTTGAATAGTTGAAAAAGAAAACGTTAGATGGCGGACCCTATATTTACTATTGGAATTGACTTGAAGTATTATTTCGATATAACTAGTATACAAATATTGGTAGCCTTGCCTTATAGCGTGGTTTGAATAATAAAAATTTTATATTTATTTACATTTCTTTAAATATATTTATTTGTTTCGGTTTGGCTATCTATATTAAAAAATAGCATTTTGCAGTAATGTTACTGCACTTCCACGAAAATCGACAGCCTCTGCGGTCTGCAATTCATGATGGAGCGTATATAATGGGCGGCCTTGCCGATCTTAACGCCGTTTTTACTTGTTTTTACTTAAGAAACATTCTTTTAAGAAAGCCAATAGAAATCATATTTACACCTATACCTCATCCAAAAGTATGGTAAATTTTATATATTTATTAAAAAGAAAATTCGGACTTGAAAGGGTAAAAAAGTAGACAGTTTGACAAGCATTTTTGGATGATACACTGGTATATTGAATTACATGTTTTAAACACCAAGTATTTTTTGATTTTGCTGTTATCATCAAATCTCTGGTATACTGTCTAACAGCTGTATTTTTAAAAAACGGTAGCGTTGGCTCTCTTGTGCAAACCTTTGTACCGGTAAAACTCTAGTTTCGACAATAATCTTTTAATTTGTTTTTTGATTAACATACGTTCTTGAGGCGAATTCTTCTACATACGTTTTCTTAATTTTTATTATTTTCGCTAAAATCATAACAAAATGAATTTAAATTTTACGAAAATTGGAGGTGGCCAGAAGTTTAAAATTACGAAATAAAACCAATCAATAATTCATAATAAATAAATAATAAAGGGGTGGTTAAATTTTAAGGATCGATGTTGATTTTGAATAAAAAACAAATTATTTAGGAAATTATTGTCATTTCTTTCTATTATGATAATAATAAAATTTTCGATGACGCTGAGGCATAATTGAAGTTCTATGCCGTTAATGTGCCGAATTATCGCATCATTTAGCTCTTGAATGCTTGCTAGCTTATCGACAAAGTACACCTTTTCTTTCAAATAACCCCAAACAAAGAAGTCCAACGGTATCAAATCACATGATCTTTTCGGCCAATTGACATCGCCACCACGTGAGATAACACGGCCATTGAATTTGTCGCGCAAAAGAGCCATTGTTTCGTTAGCTGTTTGGCAAGTGGCACCACCGTCCTGTTGAAACCACATATCGTCCACGTCCATATCTTCCAATTCGGGTCATAAAAAGTTCGTTCCCATCTCACGATAGCGAAGACCATTCACAGTAACTGTCTGACCGGATAATGCCGCCAGACCATAAACCGCACCCATAAATAGTCACTCTTTGTGGGTGCATTGGTTTTTCGACAATCACTCTTGGATTATCATTCGTCCAAAATGCGGCAATTCTGCTTATTGACGAATCCACTGAGGTGAAAATTTGCCTCATCACTGAAGATGATTTTCGTCGATAATTGATCATCCACAGTTGCCATTTCTTGCCACCATTCTGACCATTGACGACGCACAGTAGCGCCCGTAGAGCAAACGAGGTTGCAAAAATCAAAATTTTCATGAGCCCCGACGAAGTTTTGAATAAACCAATGTTATAGGAAACTTTTCAACGATTTCAAATCTGCCACTCTTAATAATATCACATTTTTAGTTTAGAAGATATAGCCGTTCGAAGTTGACCGACTTTCGGTTTTCAAAAAAACACACAATTTTTTGAATTTGTTGCGATTTCAGGTGTAATATCACGAAAAATAGGTAACGAATCGCCTTATTTTTTGTTTGTATTGATTGATGTATTTATTAAATGTATAATGATAAAAAAATTAACTGTTTGCTTTGTGTTTCTCCTGGTAAATCACTATTTAAAAACTATCCGTTTTTTCACTATTTTTCAACTTTGACGGAAAATAAAAAAATCTATATTTTTCTATATTTGCCATATTTGCAAAACCTGTTCATTGATTATTTCTTTACATAATTCAAAAATTTTAGCTGCCCGTACGTGCCCGTTTGGCTTCTAGAGGTAAAAAAGGTTAAAAAGACATGGTTGCAGAAATTGTATGGCGACCATCCCTTATATGTTTTGACTGACAGTAGTTTGATCTAATAGTTTGAAAAAAAAAACTACTCATTGAAATTAGCAGGTACGTACCTAACTTAAACAATACTTTGGCGTACAAATGGTCAAGAACAATATTGACTTATGGTCCCTACAGGTAGGCACAAATCTTATTTGGACACGTGCATAATATCAAAATTGCATTTTTTCAGCCTAAATCCATATGTATGCAGGGAACAGGTAAATTTTTCGGCATGGTAGCATAAGCCAATATATTGCAAATGGTCAAGAACAATATTGACTTATGGTCCCTATTTTTATTTTTTATTTTTAGGCATGGTAGCATAAGCCTATATATTGCAAAATAAGGATAATGCCTGGATTACTCTACGACTGAAAGTTGGCGCAACAATTACTGAACCATTAAATAATTAATAATAATTTTCAGTACTGAAAACATGGCGTTGAACAATTTTAAATTATTTGAACTGTTTAGAAAGTCAACCACACCAAATTTTTTCACGGAAGCTGCTTTAGAAGAACTTGATAAAAATAAATAATAAATAATAAAATAAAATATTTTTTTTAATTTGTTGGGTAATAATTTAAAACATAAAACCCTAAAGAAAAAAAATAAAAACAATCTAAAAATGAAAAAATAATTTTTTTAGTTACCATAAAATTGATTTTTCTACTAATTTTAACTTTGGTAACCCATAATTAGGCCCCTACAGAGCGTAGCACCCTTTCCAAACGCTCATTTCATAGGATGAACAGTTATCTATCATATGCTGTTTAAACTGTTCAATTATCTTATTCGGTTCAAAAGATATGATTTTTGCAACGAAAAAACTCAAATGGCGCCACTGTGCGACGTTTGGAATGGTCATGAGGCTTTAGTTCTGGAGTCTATTGCACCTTGTCAACGTATAAAAGCAAATGCATAATGCTCATCAACGACGAGCGTGTGAGGTGCAATTGTTGGGCACGACGACGAGTTGAGGTGGACGGCTCTTCAGCCACACTATCCCGAACAGCAGCAATATTTTATGCAGTTCGAGCTGTACAAGCATTAACATTGTTTTCACATCTAGATCTAACGCGTTGCTCGATTGTGTATCTTTCCATGGTTACAACTGAGTTAGACTGTAATTGAGAAATGTCAAATGAAATGCAGAAAATAACTTGACAATTTAACCACCCTTTATAAATAAATATTTTTTCGATTATTTTTCTGTATTGAAAAACATAAATAAAATATAAAAATATTTTTTCTCATCTTTTGTCGACTTTCCTAAAGCGCCTTCATTAATAAACTTCAGTCCAACAACGCTTTGGTAATTATTTCAAAAGATTCAGTTTCATCTTTTGAATACATAAGATTCTTAAAATCCCAAACTTTTTCCTAGTACCAGACCGACCTTTTGACTCCAATTTGCTTACTTCAGATGCCGATCAAATGGTGTGGGCGGGGAAGGAGCGAAGGGTGAGATTACTTCTGACAAGAGAATTGCAACATTTGTTGTCGTTGTTAAAGAAAATAGAAAATGACAACAAAAGAACTGTCGAAATGTGGAACAAACTAACACACAGGCATGCTGGCACCGCACCACCGCCCTAGCCCAAGTCAGAGCCGAAACAAAGACACCAAGAAGAACAACAACAGAGGAAAAACAAATGATGGAAGAACAAAAAAATATTCATACCTCCGCACATATGAATGCGAATTACATGTGTACATTCACATACACATTCACACAGCTTGACTCGAGACACAGCTGAGGGAAGGAAGCTGGGCAAAAAGGATCCATAAAGTGTTAAAGCATATAAAACATAATCCGAAAGACGGCAGCAAGAACAACGCAAACGTTCTAAATACTCGCCAACACACAAACGGCGTAATGCGGAACGGAATATAAGAAACAACAACAGCAGCTGAGGATAACAACAGCAATAGCAACAACGGCAGCGACAGCAGCAACAATAGCAAAAATGAACAAGTGATAAACGATGTGTGATGATGTCCTTGCAAAGGATACACACATTCAGTCCCCGAGAACCTGCAAACAACAGCGACAACAACAAACAATAACAACACCAACAATAGCAACAGCTACGGCCCACAGTGGACTATTTTCATACATGCTGCGGCAAAAATTAGAAGGAATAGAGTTAGAACCTTGAAATTTCGCACTCATCCCTTATATGGTCAAATTAGATCAAAAACAATTTTTTGTTTAAATGCACCCACAACCATGTCTAACTCCCATAATAAAAAAACTCCCCAATAAAAAACGTCATCAATTTCTTACTTTAATATATATGCGAATACAAATCATTACCAGTGATTTTATTTGAGTCCATAAGAATAATAAATAAATTTTGGTTTAAACGTCATTAAAAAGGTGTAAAATTTTAAGGCAAGGCTGATAGTCATTGAATCGCGAGGTAGGTATCAAATTAAAAAGAAAATAATCTAAATATTTTTAGTGTTACAAAAATGTCAAACAAAAATCCTATCAGGCAGACATTTTCAAAAAAAAAATATTTATATTAAAGTCCTAATCTTCTACTATACACATCAAAATTATATATTAATAATATGATAATTAGTTTAATTTATAGAGCTATTTTATATATCTACAGACGGCAATATTATATATGTAATGGGTTTTCCAATAGGTTCTTGACAGCTTTGAATTTAATTTGTGAACGCACTATTTCACTGGTCATTTAACTAATACTTTCCTTTTTATACCCTCCACCTAAGGATGTCCGTTCGTCTGTCTGTCTGTTGAAAACAAGCTAGCCGCCGAACGAATTGAGCTAGGAGGTTCAAATTTTCCCCAAAATGTGTATTATGGTTGCCGATCGCTTGGGATTCAAAGTGGACGAAATCGGCCCAGAGGGAAACATTTTTCCCTAACAAACACTGAAAGTAATCCTCAATATTAAGAATCTTTAAGAATTTTTTTCCATGCTTTATATAAGGTTACTTTCTATATATGTTTGTGTGCCACAAAATTTGAAATCAATTTTTGAAAGCTTTTTTCTCAACCAATTTTGCTCAAATTTTGCACACTTAATAATTTACGATGATAATACAAGGAAATGGAAAAATTTGACCAATTGGACAAAGGGGCGTGGCACCTCCCATACGAAGTTAAAACCTATTATTGAATATTGTCAGTTCTATGACACCTAGAGTGCTGAAATTTTGTGTAAGTGCATCTAGCATCAATTCGCATAGTTGTGCCAAAAATGGGCGGTATTGGAAAAGTGGGCGTGGCACCTCACATACGAAGTTAAAACCTATTATTGAATATTGTCAGTTCTATGACACCTAGAGTGCTGAAATTTTGTGCAAGTGCATCTAGCATCAATTCTCATAGTTGTGCCAAAAATGGGCGGTATTGGAAAAGTGGGCGTGGAACCTCCCATACGAAGTTAAAACCTATTATTGAATATGGTCAGTTCTATGACACCTAGAGTGCTGAAATTTTGTGTAAGTGCATCTAGCATCAATTCGCATAGTTGTGCCAAAAATGGGCGGTATTGGAAAAGTGGGCGTGGCATCTCCCATACGAAGTTAAAACCTATTATTGAATATTGTCAGTTCTATGACACCTAGAGTGCTGAAATTTTGTGTAAGTGCATCTAGCATCAATTCGCATAGTTGTGCCAAAAATGGGCGGTATTGGAAAAGTGGGCGTGGCACCTCCCATACGAAGTTAAAACCTATTATTGAATATTGTCAGTTCTATGACACAAAGAGTGCTGAAATTTTGTGTAAGTGCATCTAGCATCAATGTGCATAGTTGTGCCAAAAATGGGCGGTATTGGAAAAGTGGGCGTGGCACCTCCCATACGAAGTTAAAACCTATTATTGAATATTGTCAGTTCTATGACACAAAGAGTGCTGAAATTTTGTGTAAGTGCATCTAGCATCAATTCGCATAGTTGTGCCAAAAATGGGCGGTATTGGAAAAGTGGGCGTGGCATCTCCCATACGAAGTTAAAACCTATTATTGAATATTGTCAGTTCTATGACACCTAGAGTGCTGAAATTTTGTGTAAGTGCATCTAGCATCAATTCGCATAGTTGTGCCAAAAATGGGCGGTATTGGAAAAGTGGGCGTGGCACCTCCCATACGAAGTTAAAACCTATTATTGAATATTGTCAGTTCTATGACACAAAGAGTGCTGAAATTTTGTGTAAGTGCATCTAGCATCAATTCGCATAGTTGTGCCAAAAATGGGCGGTATTGGAAAAGTGGGCGTGGCACCTCCCATACGAAGTTAAAACCTATTATTGAATATTGTCAGTTCTATGACACAAAGAGTGCTGAAATTTTGTGTAAGTGCATCTAGCATCAATTCGCATAGTTGTGCCAAAAATGGGCGGTATTGGAAAAGTGGGCGTGGCATCTCCCATACGAAGTTAAAACCTATTATTGAATATTGTCAGTTCTATGACACCTAGAGTGCTGAAATTTTGTGTAAGTGCATCTAGCATCAATTCGCATAGTTGTGCCAAAAATGGGCGGTATTGGAAAAGTGGGCGTGGCACCTCCCATACGAAGTTAAAACCTATTATTGAATATTGTCAGTTCTATGACACAAAGAGTGCTGAAATTTTGTGTAAGTGCATCTAGCATCAATTCGCATAGTTGTGCCAAAAATGGGCGGTATTGGAAAAGTGGGCGTGGCACCTCCCATACGAAGTTAAAACCTATTATTGAATATAGTCAGTTCTATGACACCTAGAGTGCTGTAATTTTGTGTAAGTGCATCTAGCATCAATGTGCATAGTTGTGCCAAAAATGGGCGGTATTGGAATAGTGGGCGTGGCACCTCCCATTACGAAGTTAAAACCTATTATTGAATATTGTCAATTCAATGACACCTAGAGTGCTGAAATTTTGTGTAAGTGCATCTACCATCAATGTGCGTAGTTCTGCGAAAAATGGGCGGTATTGGAATAGTGGGCGTACCACCTCCCATACGAAGTTAAAACATATTATCGAATAGTGTCAGTTCTATGACACGTATAGTGCTCAAATTTTGTGTAAGTTCATCTAGCATCAATGTGCGTAGTTGCGCCTAAAATGGGCGGTAATGCAAAAGTGGGCGTGGCACCTCCCATATGAAGTTAAAACCAAAATTACACCTACTGTAATTTTGTGTAAGTGCATCTAGCATTAATGTGCGTAGTTGTGACAAAAATGGGCGGTAATGGAAATGTGGGCGTGGCACCTCCCATACGAAGTTAAAACCCATTTTCGAATATATGCCGTTCTATGGCAGATAAAAAACTGAAATTTTGCAGTAATTTTTCCTTCTACAAAAGATAACTAAAAAAGAATTTCTAGGCCCAATAGAATTCTGCTTGCATAAAGCATGGATTTGAAAAAAAAAATTTTTTTTGATTTACTTAGTATGCACTTGAAATTTGGTGCTTACATTCCTCTAAAAGCACCAAAAAGTAAATAAATGTTTAAGCGGGCGAAATGGGACAAAAAGGGATAAACATGGTCCCAATGATGCGACAACAGCTAGAAACATGAAATTTGATATGTACATCCCTTTAATTGTGTAGATACGTAAAAAAGAGAGATTTTCCAAAATTCGTACTTTCAAGGGATAAAATTGGAAAAGAGGGATAAAAATAGTACCTACCAAACTACTGAAGTTGAAATCATGAAATTCGGTATGTACATTCATCTGAGTGTGAAGATGCGAAATAAAAAGGATTTTGTCGAAATATGTACTTTTTGCCGAAAAATGGGGCGAATGGGGATACAAATGGTGCCAACCCAACGGCTGCAGCTATAAGAAAGAAATTCGGTGCTGTGATGCGAATAATAAAGAGATCTTCCGATATCATGATCTGAATGGAATTAAATAAATCATGATATTCAGTATTTGCACTCGTCTATCTACGAAGACACGAAAAAGAAGAGGTTCTTTTTTTCTAAATTCGTACTTTTAAGGTCAAATTACAAACGGGGAAAATCGGGCTTGAGGGAAATTGTTTCTACCAAATAATATTTAGGGTACATTTTTGAAGATTTCTGACTAATAATTATATTAATATATATAGCATAGGACTATTAATATTACAATAATGAAGAATCACACTTTTCCTTATATGGTAGTGCACTTCTGTGTAATGTCGACAGTCTCTAATCTACCAATAATACTGTCGAATACACTCCGTGGTGGAGGGTATATACGATTCGGCCCGGCCGAACTTAACGCCTTTTTACTTGTTTTAATTTGGCTCTCTTTTTTTGTTTTTGTTTTTTATTTTTGGGCGATTTTCATGTCGCCAAAATCTTTAGTCCGCGTATCAGGCTTTGTGCATTCTCCAGAAGAGAAAATCTTTAAGCCCGGCCAAAGGCAGACCACCTTTACTTGAACATAGAGAGGAGAAATTCTTGCAGCGCAGACAAACGCCAGAGATGAGATATATATTTTTTGGCAATTTTTCTTATGAAAACTGACCCAATTTTTTGGTTAATTTCTTTTGCGAATATTCATACAAGCTGCGACAAAAATTAGAAGGAATAGAGCTAGGACCCTGAAATTTCACAAACATCCCTTATATCGTCGAATTAGATCAAAAAAAATTGTTTGTTTAAATCCGCCCACAACCACGCCCACCTCCCATGTGAGTCAAAATGGAAAAACGTCATAAATTTCTTATTTTAATATATAAAGGGTGATTTTTTAAGAGCTTGATAACTTTTTTTAAAAAAAAAACGCATAAAATTTGCAAAATCTCATCGGTTCTTTATTTGAAACGTTAGATTGGTCCATGACATTTACTTTTTGAAGATAATTTCATTTAAATGTTGACCGCGGCTGCGTCTTAGGTGGTCCATCCGCTTAGTCCAATTTTGGCATTTCCACGTTTTTGAGTAACAGAGACCCAATTGGTGCGAACGGCGACGAATCGAAAATTGGTGGTCATCATTAACACTGGCCGATACAGCTGCGATATTTTCTTCAGTTCGCACTCTACGTAAGCGTGTTGGTGGTTTAATGTCCAACAATGTAAATTTGGTGCGAAATTTAGTCACAATAGCCCGAATAGCCGCTTCAGTGGGTCGATTAAACTGACCATAAAATGGAAGCGCGCAATGAACTTTCTTAACAGAGCACGCATTTTGATAATAAAATTCAATAATTTGCAAGCGTTGTTCGTTTGTAAGACGATTCATGATGAAATGTCAAAGCATACTGAGCATCTTTCTCTTTGACACCATGTCTGAAATCCCACGTGATCTGTCAAATACTAATGCATGAAAATCCTAACCTCAAAAAAATCACTCTTTATGTTAATACAAAGCATTGCCAGTGATTTCATTTCAGTCCACAATTGAATGAAAATCTTCAGTGCCACTCCCAACGCCCAAATAACAATTTTAGTTTTTTACAATTTTTGAAATTGTTGACAAAAATTATTTTATTTTTTAATCGATGACAAACGGCTACTATAACATTATAAATAACTTAAGATTAATTTCGTTCCAATATTTACATGCGCTCGCATGCCATAAAACCTTACATCCCTAAAGTATGCTTTAAATAAATTTTCCCAAATGCAATGAAGAAAGTATAGCTTCATTTATGGCTTAGAAGGTTTTACCATTTCAGTAATTAAATCGAAGTTGGCAGCTATAAGCAGAATATTCTTTTTAAAATGAATATATACGACAATAGTTTAATAATATTTGTAAAGGCCCAGGCATTGGCCGGCCTCGTGAATATAGTTCTATACTGTAGAAAATTACCATTACTTAATAAATACAACCTTCTGGTAAATTTGGGAGTTTTTGCCACTGTGCGGCCGCACAAAAAGGACTCGAAGGCAAGACAACAAAAGCGACTGTTTTAACAATAAATGTGTGCATAAGTGTTTGCGTTTGTGTTTGGCGGGGGAGTGAGCAGGGGATGATGAAAGGAAACAAACTTTAAGAGAATTACAAAAGGTTAAAAGAACAACGGCATGAATATCGAAGGGAAACGACCAAAAAGAAAGCAGCAGCAGCAGCAGCAGCAGCAACAAAAACATCTTTAAGAAACATTTATTGACAGGTTAGCCGGGGTACGGTCAATGTGGAGAAAGGTGGCGGTGTCCTTCGTATTTAGAGCTGGCTGTTTGGTCTTCTAACATTTCGGTGTCTTGCAAAATTTAATTACACAAAAGATGCTTTTGTTACGAAGAAGAGCAAAAAACAAAAGCATCCCCACATTTACCTTAAAGGGAAGTGTTTTTTCTTATTCTTTTTATGAATGATACATGTTTACATGCATGAATTTCTGCGAATTACATTATTTGTCGCATTTCTGGTTTATTTAAACCATATAAAGTAAGCGGATTTCCCTGTACTCTGAAATAATAATAATTAGAAAGTGGCCTTGGCCTGTACAAAAAAAAAACAAACAAACGAGAATGCTGAGATTTTCAGTTTAAAACATTTGAAATGTTTTTAATCGTATATACATAAGCCGTTATTAGGTAGCATATATGTATGTGTATATTAAGATAATCACATTTGTAACTCATTATATTGACCATATAATGTACATTAGACCGGGTCATAAAAACATCCCCAAATGTAATACGAACAAGTAAAAAAGGCGTTAAGTTCGGACTAGTCGAATCCTATATAACCTCCACCACGGAGTGTATTCCACAGTATTATCGTTAGATTAGAGGCTGTCCACATTACATATAACATATGGAAAATTTAGATTTTTCATTATTATAACAATAATAGTCCTCTACTATATATTATTAGGTAGAAACAATTTCCCTCAAGCCCGATTGTCCACATTTGCAATTTCTTGATTCCAGCAACAGCCTAAATTCGTACCTCTTATTTTTCGCGTCTACGTAGACAAGTGAGTGCAAATACTGAACATCGTGATTCTAGCTACAACCGTTTGATTGTAGCCAAATTTAATTCCATTTAGATCCTGAAGTTACGAATATCGGAAGATATCTTTATTATTCGCGTCACCGCGTCAGAGAATTGTATACACCGAATTTCACCGTTTTTATATCCATTTTCCACCTAAAAGTACAAATTCCGACAAAATCCTTTTTATTTCGCATCTTCAGAGTCAGATGAATGTACACACCGAATTTCATTAGTATGGCTGCAGCCGTTTGTTTGGTACCATTTTTGTCTCCGTTCGCCCCATATTCCGGCTTAAAGTACAAATTTCGTAAAAATTCTGTTTATTTCGTATTTTCACCTTCTGATGAATGTACACAGCGAATTTCATGACTTCAGCGGTTTGGTGGGTACCATTTTTATCCCTCTTTTTCATTTGTAACCCTTAAAAGTATGAATTTTTAAAATCTCTCAATTTTACGTAACTACGCAATTAGAGGAATGTACATTCCAAATTTCATGTCTCTAGCTATTGTCTTATCTTTGGTACCATTTTTATCACTTTTTGTCCCATTTCGCCCGCTAAAACGTGAATTTACTTTTTGGTGCTTTTACGCTACCAGTGGAATGTATGCAACAAAAAACACCGAAATTTAACAGGTAAAAACGTCGTTAAGTTCGGTTTATAGGCTGTCGATTTTCGTAGAAGTGAAGTAATATTACAGGAAAATATATTTTTTTTAATATAGCCAAACCAAATACAAATACTGAAAAAATAATTTTATAAATAAATATAATATTATTATTTCAAACCACGCTTATAAGGCAAGGCTACCAATACGTTTACAAATCGGGAGCGACATTTGTATGTGGGCTATATATAAATCTGAACCGATCTTACCCATTTGGGTATAATCGGGGTTTTATTTGGTTTATAAAATGTTGTGCCAATTTTAAAGAAAATCAGGTACAATATGTGGCTTTTAGAGCGGAAAAAGTCAAATCGGGAGCGACATTTGTATGGGGGATATATCTAAATCTTAACCGATTTCCTCCAAATTCATTCCTCCAAGGACGATCGGTCCTTGGCCCAAAAAAGTAACTTCTGCCAAATTTCATGATAATCGGGCAATAATTGCGACCTTTAGAGTGCGAACAAACTTAGATGGACAGCAGACGGACAGACGGACGGACGGGCGGACGGACAGACAGACATCGTTAAATCGATTCAGCTGGTGATTCTAAGCCGATCCGGTCTAGCTCGATTATTTCTTGGTGTTACAAACATTTGGCGGAAAACTAACTTATAATACCCTAGACCACGAAGTGGTGTAGGGTATAAAAATTATTTATAGTGTTTCCGAGGGTCTCTTATTTCAGAAAAAAATTTTGAGAAAAATGTAACACTAAAAAATTATACCGGAAAACATGATTTTTAGGGTAATTTTAAATAGCGTTTAGCTCATATATGGCTTGATCTAGGGACGAAATATTTTTGAAATCACCATTAAACAATACAAACAGTATTTTCGTGGGGTGACTGCCACAGGTTTATTCCATTTGTATGGACGGCGACCCAGCCTGATGTACATACATTTAATTAATCTTGAAAAGATGTTTCAATTGATCTCACATTGCACTTTATTATATGAATTCTGTAACAGGTTTATTGTGAAATAAATACTTAGTTTACTTGGCTAAAATGTGAATGTTTCATTTGAAAAAAAAAAAAATAAGTTTAACTTATGGTAAACAATATGCTGACGATTTCCCGTGCTGTCCCGGGAAATTGAAAAAAAAAATAATTCCCGTTTCCCGGGAAATAAAAAGTAAGGGAAAATGCAAACTCTAATTATCTCACGTACATAGTACAAAATAACATAGCTTCATGATGCAACCAATTTTTGTCGTAAAAGTAAAAAGTAGGAATTTCAAAAAAATCTTTTTATTTTGCCAATTCCATGATTCTAGCTGCGGGCATTTGGTTGGTACCATTTGTATCCCCTTTTTTCTTATAAAGAGTGATTTTTTTGAGGTTAGGATTTTCATGCATTAGTATTTGACAGATCACGTGGGATTTCAGACATGGTGTCAAAGAGAAAGATGCTCAGTATGCTTTGACATTTCATCATGAATCGTCTTACAAACGAACAACGCTTGCAAATTATTGAATTTTATTATCAAAATGCGTGCTCTGTTAAGAAAGTTCATTGCGCGCTTCCATTTTATGGTCAGTTTAATCGACCCACTGAAGCGGCTATTCGGGCTATTGTGACTAAATTTCGCACCAAATTTACATTGTTGGACATTAAACCACCAACACGCTTACGTAGAGTGCGAACTGAAGAAAATATCGCAGCTGTATCGGCCAGTGTTAATGATGACCACCAATTTTCGATTCGTCGCCGTTCGCACCAATTGGGTCTCTGTTACTCAAAAACGTGGAAATGCCAAAATTGGACTAAGCGGATGGACCACCTAAGACGCAGCCGCGGTCAACATTTAAATGAAATTATCTTCAAAAAGTAAATGTCATGGACCAATCTAACGTTTCAAATAAAGAACCGATGAGATTTTGCAAATTTTATGCGTTTTTTAAAAAAAAAAAGTTATCAAGCTCTTAAAAAATCACCCTTTATTAACCCCTTATGAGTACGACTTTCAAAAATCTCTTTCTAGCTGTAATTGTTTAGTTGGTACTATTTTTATCCCTCTGTACCCATTTTATCCCTTGAAAGAACGTATTTGGAAAAACCGTTTATTTTTCGTGTCTACGCAGTCAAAGGAATCATTACTCTAGGTGCAGGCGATTGGTTGGTACCATTTTTATCCCTCTATTCCCATTATACTCCGTTAAAAGTACGAATTTGGGAAAAATAATTTTATATTACGTATCTACTCAATTAGATGAATATACACACCGAATTTAGTGAAAAAATTTGTTTACAAAAATTTTTCTCGTTTTCACTTTTTTACTGAATTGAATTGTATTCCGATAGAAAGTTGAGTGTATCATATAGTCGGCTCCGCCCGACTTTAGCCTTTCCTTAGTTGTTGCAAATAGCTTTGAAAATGATATCCTGTAAGTGATGTGAAGTGATGATGATGCTGCGCACATACGTGCTCTTTTTAGCATATTTTCCAAATCCTGCAGTTTTGCTTGTTGACATACCCATTTAATAGGAAGTGGGCTTCATCGCTCTTTACCAAATTGTGAATATTGTGAATTGTGACTGTTGGTTTGAAAAATAAAATTCAAATATTTTTGTTCGATCTTGTAATGATTCAGTGGTTACACTCGTACACACCCAAAATATGAGTATTTGTCCAAATTCCTACATGAAACGAAGACTAAAAGACAACATGAGAAAAAAAGAATAAAACTGGTAACAAGCATACGGATGTAATCATGAAATTAGATGTGTACATTCCAATGTGATCCCGAAACATAAAGAATCTTTGAAATTTTTTACTTTTCAGTCACTTAGTAGCTGAATCAAGAAATTGCAAATGGGTAAATCATTCTCCGTAATATTTAGTGCACATTTTTGAAGATTGCTGCCACTTGTTTAGTTTTTGTTTAGAATTGTTGTATTATATTTGTATATGGCAATGGACTATTATTATTATTATAATGAAGCAATAGAATTTATTTAAAACAATCGACAAGCTGTCAATCCTTTGATTTACACTCCGTGGTGGAGAGTATATAGCATTCGAAACGGACGAACATAACGCTTCTTTAACATGCATTTAAATCAGTTTATAAAGTTTCTTATTTTACTTTTTATTTTTGATCTTACTAATTATTTTATAACTTTTTATCTCTCATATATAATTTTGCGAAACTAATTCTTATATTCGATTGCTTTTCATTACAGGTAAATAATTTGAATTACATTTCAAGGTAAAATTTATCAAGATATAGAAATATTTATGAATTTATAATCGTATGAACATCCATCCCTGATTGATTACTAAGCAACCTGTCTGCCCCCTCTATCACATCCTACATTAAGTAGCAATAAGGACCAACAATCTCCTTATTAACTCTACAACTTAGTGTTTCCGGCCGCACTCCTTGACCGCCCATGCCTACTTATATTTGCTAGATATCCAAGTATTCAAACAGGTTTAGGCGAATGATATCCAACATCCATCATTCTCTACTTAAGCCTGTTATAAAAGAGAGCTGTAGCTATTATCCCTTTAATGGGCATGACCCTGATGGCTTATGCCCAGTTACCAATATTACGTATATAAAATTGTATATTCGATTTATTTGATAACTGATATTAATATGAAGCATATTATTGCGAAATGTCAGTTGGATATTTGAATGCTTCACCTTTCCTCGTAAATATTGTTCAATTTAATACCCCCCTTGAATGAATGAATTCTTTTGATAGACAGCGCAGCGCAGACACATTCAAATATCTCTCTATGGCTGGCATATTTTTTATTAATACAGCCAACGTCAGGAAAAAGGGGATCTCTTTAAGGATGTTAATAACGATGAGACAGTATGGCGTTGAAGTGTGATAACATTAAATACCGTTCATATCAATCACAGATGTATGACAACAACAACATTTTAATCTCTAAGTGTGTGGATGTTAAGCACACAGACATGAAATATCCCTAGGGTCTACACAAACATACATAGCAAACTGACATAAATACATACCGATTACAAGTATTCAACGAAACTGGAATAAAAATTTTGTGTGCGTTAATAAAATCAGCACAAAAATATTTAATGGAAAATTTTGTTTTAAAAAAATGTTTAATAAAATTCATATTTTCGATGATGTCTACACTATCACAAAGAAACAGTGGTTTAGGAACAGTTTCCCAACTTTACTTTTCCTATGTTTAAGGATGGGAGTATGTATATTCATTTTGTCATTCCGTTTGTAACACCTTGAAATATTCATCGGAGACCCCATAAAAATATATATTCTGTATCCTGGTACAGAATATAGCCATATCCGTCTTTCTGTCTGTCTGAAAGCACGCGACCTTTCGAACGAAAGAGCTAGGAGGTTGAAATTTTCCGTAATTGTATCTTATGGTTGCAGATTGATTGGGATTTAAAGTGGGCGAAATCGGCCCGGAGAGATATATTTAGACTTTAGATTTAAGCATTTTTTTTTACTTTTATACACTTGACATTTTTGTCGTACCTTCATCTAGTAACGTGTAATCACCGAAAAGTAGAAAAAAGATTTACCGGGTGAAATTGGACAAAAGGGATAAAAATGGTACCAATGATAAGACAAAATAGAGGGATTTTTCAAAATTCGTACTTTTAAGGGAAACATTTCGAAAAGAGGGATACAAATGGTACCAACCAAGTAGCTGAAGTTGAACTCATGAAATTCGGGGAATACATTGATCGGACTGTGAAGATGCAAAACAAAAAGAATTTCTTCGAAATTTGAACTTTTCGGCGGAAAATAGGGCAAATGGGGATAAAAATAGTACCAACCAAACGGCTGCAGGTATATTAATGAAATTCGGTGTGTACATTCTTCTGAATGCGTAGACGCGAAAAATAAAGAGATATTTCAATATTCGTACCTTCGGGATCTAAATTGGATTAAATTTGTCACCAAAGGGTCAAAATGGAAAAGGTAGCTAAAATCACGAAATTAAGTGAGTATATTCCAGCCTGTAACATATTGGATCTTCAATATTAGAACTTGCCTTATCAAAATGGTACAGACATTAAGGCTGTAGTTGGAAACAATAAAATGCAAATAGGGAAAATCGGGCTTGAGGGAAATTACTTATAGCTAATTAGGGTACATTTTTGAATATTGCTGCCTAATGTTCTCTTTTTGATTCCACTACAAGTTTTATTTGTATATATTGTAGAAGACTATTAATCTATATATAAATATAACAAGTAAGGAAAGGCTAAAGTCGGGCGGGGCCGACTATGTGATACATTCCACTTTCTATCCGAATACAATTCAATTCGTTAAAAAATTGAAAACAGGAAGGATTTTTATATGCTTCCTAATCATAGGCTAATATGACCTAACCCAATTTGTCAAATCGAGAAGAATATTTGTATCGGGGCAATATCGAAACATGGAATGATGTGACCCACTTACACAATAGGTTCTTCCAGCTCAAGTATAACGTGTTATGCTCAATATGAAGAAATTCTATGAAAATACGTGGTTTCTGGGGGGAAAAGTCAAGCAGGGAGCGAATATAAATATAAAGCTATATATAAATCTTAACCGATCTGACACATTTTCACCACAGGTGTTTCTAGTGGAAACATAACAATTTTGAAAAGAATCTGATAAAATATGTGGTTTCTAGAACGGAAAAGGTGATATGGGAAGCCAAATTTGTATTGGAGCTATATATAAATCTGAACCGATCTGACCCATTTTCACCACAGGTGTTTCTAGTGGAAACATAAGATATTTTGCAAATTTTGAAGAAAATCTGTTAAAATATGTGGTATCTAGAGCAGAAAAAGTCAGAGCGAAATTTGAATGGGAGCTATATATAAATCTGAACCGATCTGACCTATTTTCACCACAGGTGTTCCTAGTTTACATATAAGATGTTTTGCCAAATTTGAAAATAATCTGCTAAAATATATGGCTTCTAGAATGGAAAAAGTCAAATTGGGATCGAAATTTGTATGGGGGCTATATATAAATCTGAACCGATCTGACCCATTTTTATCACGGGTATTTATATTGGAAAAATAAGCTGTTCTACCAAAGTTGAACCAAATCTGTTAAAATATGTGGTATCCAGCGTGAAAAGAGTCTAATCGGGAGTGAAATTCGTATGTGGGCTATATCTAAATCTGAACCGATTTCAGTCAGACGGACAGACAGGCAGACGGACATTACTAAATCGATTCAAAAAGTGATTCTAAGCCGATCGGTATACTTAACAATGGGTCTATCTCCCTCCCTTTTGGATGTAACAAACAAATGCACAAAGACATAATACTCTCGTGGAGTGTATAAATACCGCATTTTCTTCGCTCCACCTTAATACATGATGTAGTACATATACACACCAACTCTGCAATAAATTAAAATATTCTGAAAAATACCGTGTATGTATCCAAGTACGTACGTATGTATCTACGATTATATATTTTCTATATTTCAATATTTTATTTATAACACAATTTATGCTCGATAAGGCGCCAATGTAATAAAAATGAATTATATACTTTTGAGGTGGCTGGAGTAGGCGGGGGAATTCGCTGGAACAAGTCTAGCTCCACAGCCAGCACAAAGCCTACAGACAGGCGAATCTAGGCATATAAATCTTGATATAACTACCCACGAACACATGTGTGTGTGTGTGCACGAAAACTTCTTCCATATGTGTCTGAGGGCGAGTACAAACTCCCGCTTTGGTACACAATTCTAACTAGAAGAGTATCACTACATACCAAGGTACATACATATGTCGACCAACGTCCACCGTCTTCCACAGTGGAAGATTTGGAAACAATTAAAAATAATTCAGCAGCAAAAATATAAAAAAATATATGTTTTTCATTTACAAAGTGGGCCATAACTATTTATCCATAGATCTTTTTCATATGTAAATTGATTTGTTCGTTAAAATAATTTTTTTAATATTTTATGAGTTTCTTTCACAACATTTATTTCAGTCATAATTACCTTCAATTTAACATATAAGTCGATGCGATATGACATATTTTTTAAAATGTTAGTACAAATATTTCATTTTGAGTAAAAATGTTGAAAAATATGCATAGAAAATGTGAGTGAGAGAAATATTTTTCCGTTGCTGATTTCGAAGATGCAATTTCAGAAAATGTGGACCACCTAGATCCTTTCGTTTAGATGCTAGCGTGCTTTCAACAGACGGATATGGCTAGATCGCCTTAGAATTATATGACTATCAAGAATATATATAGTTTTAGGGATTCAGGTAGATATTTCAAGGTGTTACAAAGGGAATGACAAAGTTAGTATACCCCATCCCGTTGTGTAGGGTATAAAAAATTAAATATATAGTACATTAATAAAACAATTTATAAAATTGTTAAAAACAAGTAAAAACCGGCCGGGCGAACTTTGTAAACCCTTCACCACGGATTGCATTCCACAGAGGCTGCCGATTATCGTAGAAGTGTAGTAATATTACGGACAAATATATTTTTTTTAATTTTATAAAAAAATATAATATTTTTATTATTTCATACCACGCTTATAATGCAAGTCTACCAATACGTTTGCACTTTATATATCGAAATATTGAAGTAGTATTAATTCCAAAATTAAATATTCTTATATTTATATTTTCAAACCTATCTTCATGATTCGATCAATTTTTGCCGTAAAAAGTACGAATTTGGAAAAAATCTTTGTATTTTGCGTGTCAATGCAGTCAGAGGAATGTGTACACCGATATCCATGATTCTAGCTGCTGCCATTTGGTTGGTACCATTTTTATCCCTTTTTCCTATTTTACCCGCTTAAGAATACTCTTTAATTTACGTGTCTATGCTATTAGAGGGATGTACACACCGAATGTCCTCATTCTAGCTTTAGTCGTTTAGTTGGTACTATTTTTATCCCTCTGTATCCATTGTTTCCCTTGAAAGTACGAATTTGGAAAACCTTTTATTTTCCGTATCTACGCAGTCAGAGGAATGTATACTTCGAATTTCATGACTCTTGCTGCGGTCATTTGGTTGGTACCTTTTTTATCCCCTTTTTCCATGTACGAATTCCGAATATTGCGTTTATTTTACGTGTCTACGCAATCAGAGTAATTTATACACCGAATTTCATTATTCTAGGTGCAGCTGTTTGGTTGGTACCATTTGTATACCTCTATTCCAATTTTACCTTTAAAAGTACGAATTTGAAAAAAATTTCATCCGCTATGAATAAAAATCGCTTTTTGGTGCACGTTTTTGCTGTAGGGGGAATGCGCATACCCAATATCAAATAAGTACAAGCAGACATATTGAAAAAACATGCTGAAATACTCTAGAATATTAGGGGTGATGTGTGAGGGAAAATGTTTCCCTTTGGGCCGATTTCGCTCCAACCAACCGTTATACGACTATAAGACGCATTTGTGGAAAATTTGGACGTCCTAGCACCTTTCGTTTAGAGGCTAGCGTAGTTTCAACGTGCGGACAGACGGACGGACATGGCTAGATCGTCTTAGAATTTTGTGACGATCAAGAATATATATATACTCGTTGGGTCTCAGGTCGATATTTCAAGGTGTTACAAACGGAATGACAAAGTTAATATACCCCCATCCTGAAGGTGGAGGGTATAAAAATATTTTTCACGAGCTTCGATTCGAACCCTTTTGGTTGCAAAGCTGACACCTTACCGTTGTTACCCCATATGAAGGAATGCGTTTCCATTTACTTTTGAAAATGCTATACGTAAAATGTTACGGATATTATAAACTTTTTCGGAAGTGGTTCAATTGAGCTTCCTCAAATGCGGGAAAATGAAAATTGAGATTTTGGTATGCGCCCACTGTCTTCACAAAAATATATTCAAATTTCATTTACCGTAACATACTAAATTATTTTCCACTTTCCAATGCACCCCACTGTGCCACGGTAGCAAAATGAAATACGTTTAGTTTGGCCTATGGAGCCGGTGTTGACGCAAACAGAACAAGATTTTAATTCACTTTTATTTTTATACGCACGTGATACAAATGCTGATAGAATACAGCAGCCAACACTCATACGTTCCCACTTGTGTGCACATACACGGCTATACATATCAAAATATAAAATTATGTATTGGCCCATTATACACGCGTACATACACATTTAGGTTTTTATGTGTGTAAGTACCTATAGTATATACCTATACATATATACGAGTAGGTATATATTCATACATATATGGCTGTCTTCGTATCATATTTTTGCAATAATACATTTGTTTGGTTAAATGACAACCGCCAGTGTGAGTAATGGTCATTAACACATTTTTAAGTGCAATATCATCATAATACACTCTCGTTCACTATGACATACTTATGTATGTGTGAGTGTGTATACACATATATCAACAATGACAGAGCCATATTGGACAATGAAAACATGCTTTTAGCATTAAACCGTGTTAAGAACACACACACTCAAACAACCTTACAATAGCTCCCTTGGACTATAACATATAAATCTGGCTATTATATTGTCATTTCATCAGGTTTTATATGAGCTTATTATATAGTGTTTACACTTTAATTGTTGTAAATTCATAACCTGTGTAATTATATTTTCCTGGAAAGCTTTTATTATTATTTTTGTTTTTGTTTAATTCCAACATCAAACAAATCTGTTACTGGATAAAATCCGCTGCAATCACGACAATTCAAAAACAAAACAAATCTCGAAACATGCCACAGTAGGCCAGACCAAGCTAAATAAGAATAATTGAAAATTTAAAACTCATTTTCGAATATATTCCGTTCTATGACAGATGTAATACTGAAATTTTGTCTGAGTGCATCCAGAATCAATATGCGTAGTTGTGCCAAAAGTGGGCGGTAATAAAAAAGTGGGCGTGACAACTCCCATGCGAAGTTAAAACCTATTATTGAATATTGTCAGTTCTATGACATCTAGAGTGCTGTGGTTTTGTGTAAGTGCAGCTAGCATCAATCTGCGTAGCTGTGCCAAATATGGACGGTAATAGAAATGTGGGTGGGCACTTCCCATGCGAAGTTAAATCCTATTATAGACTATTGTCAGTTCTATGACACCTAAAGTGCTGAAATTTTGTGTAAGTGCATCTAGCACTAATGTGTATAGCTGTCCAAAAAAGGGGCGGTATTCGAAATGTGGGCGTGGCACCTCCAATACGAAGTTAAAACCCATTTTCGAATATATTCAGTTCTATGACAGATACAATAATTAACTTTTGTGTGAGTGCACCTAGCATAAACCTGCGTAGTTGTGCCAAAAGTGGGCGGTATTGGGAAAGTGGGCGTGGTACCTCACATACGAAGTTAAAACATATTATCGAATATGGTCTATGACACCTAGAGTGCTGAAATTTTGTGTGAGTTGATCCAGTTTAAATAGTTGTGCAAAGATGGGCGGAAAGTGGGCGTGACCTTCCCATATAAAATTAAAACCGGATTTAGAGTATATTCGACACCGAGATGGGCGGAAAGTGGCCCTGGCTTCCCATAAGAAATTAAAATCTTTTTTGAGTATATTCGACACCGACATTCCTATATTGTTGTGTGAGTTAATTTAGTTGTAACCTGCTTAGACAATATACAAATGGCCGGGATTTGAAAGATGGGGAATTTTTGATTTTAATTTTGTAAAATTACACATTTTCTGTGGATTTTCTTAGCACAATACTAAAGAAAGGTTATAAAAAGAGAAATATTCATTCGTCAGCAGCCGCCTTAAGTCAAGAAAGCGGAAATTATATTAATTTTTTAGTTTTTGTGTTGTTTGATAAGTGAACAATTTGATTGAATTTTTATGTGTTTTGAATGTGATGTAATGTAATTTCATTTTACGAATGAAGTTTTTTGTTTAGGTAATGGAAAGGGGAGAATCACACTTAACAAAAAATCAATTTAATTTTTTACATTTCTTCCATTATTCGCCGTAAACTAACGTTCTCCAGGGAAGATATCAATTTCCTTAGTATCTCAGGGAAGTACCTTGATTATAATTGGTACATATATTACCGATCAAGAGAAAAATCAATATGAAAGCAGATTTTACCGTTTGTTTTTTTGCCTGGCGAAGCGGGCGAGGTTTCAGCTAGTATAATATAAAGGTATTTTTTCCAAATTCTTACTTTTATGGGATAAATCAGGAACAGAGGGATAAAATTGGTACCAATTGGTAAACGGCTGCAACTAGCATAACGAAATTCGGTGTATACATGCCCCTGCTTGCGTAGACACTGCAAATAAAGGGATTATTCGAAATTCGTACTTTTAGGGGGGCAAAATGGAAAAAGAGGATAAAGATTGTATCAACACAAGTATGTAAGCTTCAGTCGACTATACCGTTTTATATATACCCGCAGAGTAGGTATATATAAAATATCTTAGACAACATATACACGAAATTTCTAAGGAATTAAATTTAATGTAGGGCAGGAAAATTTGTGCGGAAGGTTTGCGTCACATGCATGGACCCTGCTTCCACATTTGTAAAAAATTGTAAAAACATGATTAAAAATCAAGTCATATTGGATGCCATGCACCAGTATAGAAGTTATAAAGCATATAATATTATCTAGGATGGAGACAATTGTGTGGGAGGTACAAGAAGGTTCGTGGCTAAAGCGTAAATATTTTTTCGGTTTAAGTGATTATAAAAACATTTTCAAATATCAAATTGGTTTTATTGTAACCAAAGTTTATGCCAGTTTATGTGGGAGTTATCGGAAGGGGCTAGGCAATATCGTTCATATTCCATTTTATAAAACCATTTGTAAATATCAAATTGTATTCCGATGATCCTTATAGAAATCATGACAGTTTTAATTTAACTCAGTTTAGGGTGATTTGTGTGGGAGGTACCAGAAGGCTAGTGACAATTTCGCCCATCTTCGAACTTAAATTAAGTTTGGGGAAAATATTAACATGTGTAAAAATTAAATTGATTCCTTAACGGACGGAAGGACAGACATGATTCAAACAACTTGAAAAGTTGTGAAACGGATTTGGTCCAAACATACATGGGGTCTTAAGTTGGGTATCCAACCGATTAAATTTTATTCGATTAATTGAATATTTAATATCAAATATTTGCTGGAATAATCAGAAATGGCCGATTTTCGAATAGCGAATAATTCGATTAATCCGTACCAATAATAATACCATACATTTTTGGAGTGAAATATCATTTTGGAAACTATAACTTCAATTTTTACTGAAAACTGTATAAAAATTAAATACTTGATTTACAAAAGTCTTGATTTAACGACTTAAAATACGTCTCAATAAAAGAAGAATAAAGGTTTTTTAATATGCTGATTTTGTATCTCTGGTTAAGGATAGCCTTCATTGTACAAAAGGCTATTTGGAGTTGAAAACGTTTCAGAAGAGACTCTCAATGCAGAATAAAATATTGTCGTTGAAATTACCCTTTTGTCCGAACTAAACAAAACAATAAGAAAGAGTACAAAATCGAGCAAAAAAACGAAAAGTAGAATCAAATGACTTACAATATGATTTTTTTATATTTAGATAAATCGAAAAAAACTGCAAAAGTTAATTACATGCTCTTCTTTCTATTTCTCCGACTTCAGCAGTAAGTGAAGGAGTTTCTTCGAATTCGAACTTTATTAAAACAAAGGAAAATAATCGTCTTAAATCCAAAAGCTTTCTCGAATAAAACGATGAAGCTTCATTATATGTTATATATTCCTATCAAAATTGAAACAGGAAAGTTTATTCGATTAATTGAATAAGAGCTGTCGACTTTATACGGTTAATTAGAAAAATTGTTTTTTTTTCGAATATACGATTAATCGAATAATCCAAAATTACGAACAATTGGATAACCTAGTCTTAAGTTAATGATATACATACACCCTCCTACTCTGTAGAGTGATGGTATAAAAATGGCCCCAGTTAGAATCGGAAAATACATTCTTGCGACTGTTTAGAGACGAAAAATAAAGAAAGAAAGAAGTACATCCAACCAAGCGAGCGTAGCTGAAAATGCACCCACTATCCCCCAATATTTAGGGTATTACAACGTTTTTGAAAATTGCTGACTTATATACATTTTGTACTGACTTGAAGTATTATTTCGATATATATAGTATAAACATATTGGTAGTCTTTCCTTATAAGCTTAATTAAATTTTATATTTATTTATAAAATTATTTTTTTTGGTCTGGCTATATTTAAACAAGTAAGGAAAGACAAAAGTCGGGCGGGCCGACTATGTGATATACTCCACATTCTATCCGAATACAATTCAATTCGTTAAAAAATTGAAAACGGGATGGATTTTTGTATGCTTCCTAATTATACGCTAATATGAACTGACCCAATTTGTCAAATCGAGAAGAATATTTGTATCGAGGCTATATCCAAACATGGAATGATTTGACCCACTTACGCAATAGGTTCTTCCAGTTCAATATGATGGAATTCTCTGAAAATGCGTGGTTTCTGGCTATATATAAATCTGAACCGAGCTGGCCCATTTTCACCAAGGGTGTTTCTAGTGGAAACATTAGATATTTTGCCAAATTTGAAGAAGATCTGTTAATATATGTGGTATCTAGAGCACTAAAAGTCAAATCGGGAGCGAAATTTGAATGGGAGCTATATATAAATCTGAACCGATCTGACCTATTTTCACCAGAGGTGTTCCTAGTTTAAATATAAGATGTTTTGCCAAATTTGAAAACAATCTGATAAAATATATCGTTTCTAGAGCAGAAAAAGTAAAATCGGTAGCGAAATTTGAATGGGAGATATATATAAATCTGAACCGATCTAACACATTTTCACCACAGGTGTTTCTAGATGAAATATAATATGTTTTGCAAATTTTGAAGAAAATCTCTTAAAATATGTTGTTTCCAGAGCGGTAAAAGTCAAATTAGGAAATTTGTATGGGAGTTATATATAAATCTGAACCGATCTAACACATTTTCATTACAGGTGTTTCTAGTAGAAATATAAGATGGTTTGCCAATTTTGAAGAAAATCTGTTAAAATATGTGGTATTTAGAGTGAAAAGAGTCAAATCGGGAGTGAAATTCGTATGGGGGCTATATCTAAATCTGAACCGAGTTTCTTCAAATTAAAAAACGTTCGTGCTTATCCCGAAAAACTTCGTTGTGCATAGTTTCGTTTGGTTAGAGAATAGATGGACATAGGGTCTAAGGACGATATTTCAAGGTGTTACAAACGGAATGACACAGTTAGTATACCCCCATTCTGGAGGTGAAGGGTATAAAAATTAACACATGCCTGTAATGTTACTGCACTTCTACGAAAATCGAAAGCCTGTGCGGAATGCAATCCATGGTGGAGGGTATATAAGGTTTAACCCGTCCGCACTTAACGTCATTTTTATTCGTTTTTATTTTCAGGTTTATGTTTGCCATTTGCAAAATGGGACGCAATACGGTCGAACGAAAATGGGAAATACTAAAAACTTACTTCCAAATTAGTGAGTCTTTAACGCAAACAATAAGAAATTTATGTGGAAAATTTTCCTGTTTTCAGACGAAGCTCATTTTCATTTCGGTGGATATGTCAATAAGCAAAATTGCCGCATATGGGATTCTGAGAAGCCACACGTGACTATTGAGAAGCCAATGCATCCACAAAGAGTCACTGTTTGGTGTCAGTTTTGGGCTAGCTGCATCATTGGGCCATGTACTGAAAAATTACTTTGAACATTTTTGTGTTTTCTGATGAAGCTCATTTTCATTTCGGTGAATATGTCAGTAAGCAAAATTGCCGCATATGAAGTTCAGAGAACCCACACGTGACTATTGAGAAGCCAATGCAACCACAACGAGTCACTGTTTGGTGTCGGTTGTGGGCTGGTTGCATCATTGGGCCATGTACTGAAAAATATTGTTGATCGGATGAGGTACTGCCGAGCCAGTCGTGGTAGTCATACAACTGCTATTGTGTTCCATTATTAAGTGACAAAGTTCAACCTACCCAAAAGAACCAGAAATATGAGAAAATAAACAGCAATTTTTCTGATAGGCGATTTCAAATTGAAATATTAAATGGCTCACCCTATATTTGGACTAAATACTTTAAATTAAAGGCGATTATAAACTCTAGACATAAGTTATTAAAGGTGATTTTTAGCTATTATCTTTTTGGCACCACTGGTTTAAACAGCTGACGCCCGATTCGTGTTTTGTTTCACTGTCAAACATCTTCAGTTTGGTCTATAATTTAACCGTCTTACAAAAGGACAACGCTTGCAAATTATTGAATTTTATTATGAAAATGCGTGCTCTGTTAAGAAAGTTCATCGCGTGCTTCCATTTTATGGTTAGTTTAATCGACCCACTGAAGCGGCTATTCGGGCTATTGTGACTAAATTTCGCACCAAATTTACATTGTTGGACATTAAACCACCAACACGCTTAGGTAGAGTGCGAACTGAAGAAAATATCGCAGCTGTATCGGCCAGTGTTAATGATGACCATCAATTATCGATTCGTCGCCGTTCGCTGCAATTGGGCCTCTGTTACTCAAAACCGGGGAAAAGCCAAAATTGGACTAAGCGGATGGACCATTTGAGGTGCACTCAAGGTCAACATTTGCATGAAATAATCTTCAAACATTAAATAATATGGACCTTACTATCGATTCAAATAAAGATTTCATGAATTTTTTGGAATTTTATGTGTTTTTTTTTTTTTGAAAAACTTTCCTATAGCTTTTAAAAAATCACCCTTTATTTTTGGTCTTTATGCCAATTTGGGAGTTTTTGACTTAGAAATGTAAATTTTGGCATATCATTACGATCTTTCAGAATACATAATCAAAGATAGGCAAAATTTCACAAGCTTTGGAATAGTATCAATACAGTTAGTCGAACGTCTTAATAATCTGCCCTCGAATGAAGACAACTCCCCTGGAATAGCCCATGAACGTAATTATGAATTCCCAAATAGCTATTTTAGCAAACAATACTGCTCTGAAATGTGCTGATGGCCACTCCTGCGTTGATATCATCCAATAATAATGCACTAGAGAAGAACTTTAAAAATCCAAACAACAACACTGTCATTAACAGACACGTTCTTTGTATGAAATTTGAATATTGTGCAAATTATAGACAAACGATGTTTTTAATGCTGCACTTTGTATAAAGTTGACACAAACAAAAAATTGTATTTGTGTATTACAAAGGGAAAATAAATTGAGATTACAGATTGAGTTGAAACGTTTTCCTACAACAACAACAGCAAAATAGAAAAATACAACATAGAAATATTAAAAACTCTTTTCCATTTGATATACGACAAAAACATGATTGAATTTCCATCAGAGTCATCCTCAGTGAAATCGGAATGGGAAATTATTTATTTTTGTATTTCTGCATGAGTGTATGTGTGTGTGTGTCTGAGAGAGAGTTTTGGGATATTTCCCTGGGATTACATTGCCATGGAAATTTGTTTGTATTTGATTTGTCTCCAAAGCAACAAAAACCAACCGACCAATGATATTTTGTGTACCTTCGCTTTAAACCCCTCCCCACCACCAACCCGCCACCAAAAAAAATAATCATGCATTGCCATGGGAGTGGATTGTCTGAGTACATATATATGCATATAGTTTTAATGCAAATACAAATCATGTGGTATTTGCCAAAATCAAATATAATTTGCTCATAGTTGCGGTTTTACAGTGGTTAAATATTCAATTGAGGTATGCCAATACCGCCTCGCACATCCTATCAAAGGAGAACAGGCAGACACACTCACTCTCACATACACGCACACACACACCCCCATTGACATCAATATGCATTGAATATTTGTCATTAATTAAATTCGTATTTGCACAAGACCGGAGATGACTGTAAATACTTGTTTAATTATGTCGCAGCTAAGTACGTCAAGATTAAATCGCTTTTTGTTCAATTCACCATCGGAACATGCCGGTATGCTTGTGGTTTTACTTGACAAAAATAACACTAGTTTACCAACATTCTGTCAGATGTATCTTTATACCCTACACCATTTCGTGGACTAGGGTATTATAAGTTAGTTTTCCGCCAAATGTTTGTAACACCAATAAATAATTGACCTTTAAGTATACGGATGAGTTTAGAATCACCAGCTGAATCGATTTACCGATGTCTGTCTGTCTGTCCGTCCGTCTAAGCTTGTTCGCATTCCACAGGTCGCAATTGCTGTCCGCTTATCATGAAATTTGGCAGCAGTTACTTGTTTTGGCCAAGGACGATCGGTATTGAATTTGAAGGAAATCGGTTCAGATTTAGATATAACCCTCGTACAGATGACGCTCCCGATTAGACATTTTCCGCTCTAGAAACCACACATTGTACCCGATTTTCTTTACATTTTGCACAACATCTTACAATCATACTAGAAACACCTGTGCAGAAATTGGGTAAGATCGGTTCAGATTTAGATATAGCCCCCATACAAATGACGCTTCCGATTTGACATTTTCCGCATTAGAAACCACATATTGTACCCGATTTTCTTTAAAATTGGCACAACATCTTTTAATCCAACTAAAGACACCTATGGTGAAAGTGGGTAAAATCGGTTTAGATTTAGATATAGCCCCGATATAAATGTCGCTCCCGATTTGACTTTTCCGCTCTAGAAACCATATATTGTACCCGATTTTCTTTAAAATTGGCACAACATCTTTTAATCCAACTAAAAACACCTACGGTGAAAGTGGGTAAGATCGGTTCGGATTTAGATATAGCCCCCATACAAATGTTGCTCCCAAATGTTTATCCGATTTTCGCCAAACTATATATATTATATTTCACCTACTTCGTTAAAGGTTTCAATTTACCCCCATACAAATGACCTTTCCGATTTAACATTTTTGTCATACAAAAATCCTTCCCGTTTTCATTTTACTACCGAATTGAATTGTATTCGGATAAACAGTGGAATGTATCATATAGTCGGCCCGCCCGACTTTAGCCTTTCCTTATTTGTTTATTTTTCGTGTCTAATCAATCAGACGAATGTATACTCCGAATTGCTGACTCTAGCTGCGGTCACTTGGTTGGTAAAAATATCCCCTTTTTTCACTTAGCCCCCTAAACGTGTGAATTTCGAAAAATCCCTTTATTTTACGTGTCTACGCAATCAGTGGAATGTATACACCGCTTTTCATTATTCTTGGTACATCTGTTTGGTTGGTACCATTTTTATCCCTCTATTCCCATTTTACCCCTTAAAAGTACGAATTTGGAAAAAAAATTCTTTTATATTATGTATCTACTTAATTAGAAGAATGGACACTCCGAATTTCGTGTTTCTAGCAGTTGTCGTTTGATAGGTACAATTTGTATTCCTTTTTGCTCCATTTCACCCCTACGAATACCAATCACTTTACGGTGCATGTTTCTGCTGTAAGAGGAATGCGCATTATGAAATTCTCGAAATATTAGGAATATTTTTAGTCGTTGTGAGGGAAACTTGTTTCCCTTCGGACCGATTTCGCCCAGTCAATCCCAACTGATCTACGACTATAAGACGTATTCTTGCAAAATTTGAACGTCCTAGCTCCTTTCGTTTAGATGTTATC